>CAIGRP010045869.1:0-24070 GCA_903798385.1 Fraxinus cuspidata
CAATACTTTCAAAATAGTACAACCCTTACATTGTAAGGGCAAAAAACTAGTATAAAGAAAAGAGTAGAAATGGGAGAAATATTTTGGACGATATTGTTGAGTATTACTTTATATTTCTTCATTCATCCTTCAATTAATATTATTTTTTGTTGTAATATTTATAATTTAATTTGGGGAAAATTGCAGCCACAATAATAAATCTTTTATTTTATTACAGACTTTTCCCAAATCTTCATTTGTGACATCCACGATATCAAAATTTTCAAAAAAATCGTACATGAAGTCCAAATGGATGGAAGCCATTAGTTCAACTGTTAGTTGACCCAGTTTCAACATCTTGACCAAATTTTGACTAAATTTTGAAGAATAAAAGGTTAAAATTATATTTCTATAAAAAGCAATTAAAATAAAAAATTTAAAAACAAATACACTTCATCTTCTCCACATATCCTACAAACACACATCCCCGAAAAACAAAACCAGGAACCGGAACCACCACGGCCACTCACCCCACCACCTGTCACTGCCCACGTCCATGCCCATTGCCACCCTGACCTACACTTCAGCATTATTTACCTTTCTTTCGATGTCAATTTCAAGATTTTGCAATTGACAATAGTTGTGCTTATTTTATTTCAACTTTAGCGACCAATTTATAAGCCTCTAGTTAATCTCTACCCCTATTCCAACTAGTCAAATTGATTACCTAATAATTTCTCAATTGATTCCTTCATTATTCACTCAATTCTTTGTTGAAAGAAAAAATCTGTGATATTATTCCAAATATTCAAAAATGGAGTTTTGGAATCCATACTCATATTTGATAGGAGCCACCACGGCTTATACACAACATTTGAGGCTATGGTAGGCGGTTATGATTTGTTGATTCATTACTCAAATTCTTGAAAATTGTGGAGTTGTGCGGTGGTGGTTGTTGTGGTTTTCGATTTGGGTTGGTAGGCAACGATATGAATTATTTGTAGTGACTTTGGTTACAATTGCAATGCGGTGGTTTGGGTATGGTGAATGACGGGTGTCGACTGATTTGGGAGTGTTTGATGGCGGTGGTCAACACGATTGGGTGGGTGGATGTTGGTTTGGCTTCTTTGGCGCGAGATGGGATGGGGTGGGGTCAAGGTAGGCCAATAGGGAGGAAGAATTTTTTTGTTTTTTTTCAAATTCTTTTATTTTTATTTTTGGTTTTTTATTTTAGTTATTTAATATAAAAATCTAAAGTTACCTTTTTCCCATTTAAAATTTAGCCAAAATTTGGTCAAAATGTTGACTAATGGATGATCTAACGATTTTCATCCATTTGGACTCCGTGTGCGAATTTTTGGAAGGTTGGGTACCGTGAATGACACAATTGAAATGTTCGGACAAAGTGTGCAATAAAATAAAAAGTTTGGTATCGTGATTGCAATCTTCCCTTTAATTTGTGCATTTTATAAATGAATAATGCTGTTTGGGCTCCATAATTTGAAATATGAGTGAAAATTAGGCCGGTAACTATTCCTCATTCTTTAAATGAATTATGAAACCTGAATTCTACCTATTAATAAATTTAATATAATGAAATTTAGCTAACGATCAAATTCAAGATTTTAAAATAATAAAAAAATAATTTAAAAAACTTAAAGTTTCATGAATATAGTTAATTATGTTAATATTTTTAATTAACTAAAATCCATACAATAATGGCTATGATATTAATCACGTATCCTTGGAACTCACCCATAATAATTGTGAAATTAATTTCACGCTCTCTCTTCTACGCTTTGTTCAATTGTTCTATTGTTACACCCCTTATTTCCCAGCAATGAAATTGATTTTTTTTTCCTTATTAATCCAATTAGAAGCACAGTCCTGAAAGAAGGATTCATCAATCTTCAATTTTCTATAATAGAACTAATAAACACAAATTCGTGAATTCTTATTTTTCCCCAATCCCAATTCTTAGTGGTCAAAATTTATACTTTTTTCCTCTCATGGGCTTCACACCCTATTCAAATATTTATCAACCAATTTTCCTAATGGTGTCATACAAAGTCTAGCGCTTGCTTTCATTCGTGTAAAACAAATCTCTCATGATCTTGTTTAACACATTGCTCTAGTGTCTCTGTTTAGGAGTCTCCACTCCTATGGTTAAGATAAATTGTTATCCAATTATGTAACTGGGTATAGTGTGACATTTCAAAATAAATGACCAACTTTATTCATGGGTAATGGACTAATAGTTCTATGATATCAATCCTTCTCTTTTATTTACTTCTACCAAAAAGAAGTAATTGCTCATTTTACTCTCAAAAAATTGGACGTGTGACCTGCAAGCACCTATTTTACGTCAATAGAGAGGTATCCATTCATATTGACTTCCTCAGCGACCAAAACTAAAGGTTGAGGATGACAGTGCTATGATTTGAAGGTTACGAATACATTTGGACTTTTCATAACAATTAGAGATTCATTCGCAATTTTTTTAAAGGTTAAGGATAAATTTGAACTTTCCACAAAGGTCACGAACCTTCACTTCAAATTTCCCAATTTCATTGGATCTATTTTTATTAAATTGTCATCATTTAAGATAGTCAAACAACAAAACCTTTACTAATTAAAAACAACCCGTCAAATGGGCCAAGCTGACTAGCTATCGAATCTGGTACTTGGTTAAGTAGACAAAATATTATCAAATTCAAACTTGCCCATTCCCCTTTCAATGTTCTAACAGAAACTTTGTTGTTTTGACCAGAAATTAATTTTCAAAAGTGCATATTTTCATGGTTTCCTATGGTATATTTTTAAACAAACTATTTTTGGGTATAATGTTTTATTAATAATGAAAACAAAAATAATGTACCAACTTATGGTAGAGCTCAACTTGACCTTTGACTAAAGATGCAAGTAAATTTGCATAGACCGGAGACGGAGAATAGAAATAGAATGTCAAATAAGTATTACACTTTATATACGTTAGTAAAGAGGGTAAATTGAGAGTATAGGATGATTTTAATTTGATTGCATCTCCATTATTAAATTTTTCAGCAAATGTATTCCATCTCAAACTTAATAAAAATAAATATCAATGTAGAATATTTATTCCATCCTAAATTAACAACATTTTACCCATATGCTAAATAAAGAAGTGTTATAAATATAAATGCCCCCTTTTTTTCGTTTTCTGCTGATAACATATTTAGTTTGTTGATTAACTACATTGCGAATAGAGATATCAACGAGCCGAGTCGAGCCGAAATTTGAGACTCAAGCTCTGCTCAAGTAAAAATGATTCGGAGCCGAACTTTTGTTCGGTCAAAAAATTTAAACTCGACCCAAGTTGAACAAGCCGAGCCGGCTTACGATATTTTTCTTTAAATATCAGACAATTAGGTTTAATTTATTATTTTTTTTTTTTTTAGGTCCGGCTCGCATTATTTTTTAGGTCTGGCTCGTCGCGAAGCCGGCCCATATGGCTCGTCGAGCCACACGGGCTAGACTCAGGCTTCTCCCGGACCGCTCAAGCCCACAAGCGAAATTGGCATCCCTAATTGAGAAAGATTAAAGAAGAAAAGATGTTAAAATCTTTTTCCAAATAATGTACAATGTTGACTACCGACAATCCTCATTTATCGAGATTGAAATCAATCAAGAAGTCGATAGCAAAATAAATCGTATAGCGAACGTGTCATTATTGTAGCCAACGTGAGAAGGAAAGGAGTTCCAATTCCGTAAGAGATTGGAAAATTTAGAGCCTCCATCCTCCTTTTGTCCTTCCTTTCTACCATTAACACTCTTTTTTATTTGAGATGTCTAAATCACGAAGTGATTCCTGCCTAACAAATATGATTGGAAATAAAAAACAAAAAAAGTAGATGAGATCTCAAATGAATTATTTATTTTAGTAACTTCTTGCTTTTACACAATCTTCAGAATTTTTAATATTTCTATTGTGTCCCTTATGTACCAAATTCTTATTTTAGTCCTTTTTTAAGAATTGTCATCACTAACTCTGTAAGATGCAAATATCACGTAATATTCATCAACAATATATATGTCGAAATTTTGTTGGTTAATTTTCAAAAATAAATTTTCTATTCACTAATATGAAACCCTATTTCTAATAAATCTTTGTAGAAGTGACTCTGCGGCATCAAATGCGCCAGCCAAACTCTAGTATGAGAAGATTGAAATAAATATTGTATTCATACTCTGAAATAACATTCAAGAGAAACTGAAGGTAGAATAATTTGAGCATAATTAACATAATTGAGTATGTATAAGAACAATAATCAAGTATTTCACGATTGTAAACGTTGAAAAATAAAAACAATTTTTGCAATATACTTATTTATAATCAGATCTAAGGAGGAACGTTGAATTAACGAAGGTAGTAAACATTTGGTACTTTCGAGACATTTACAAATGCAAGGTCTAATACTAAATACCAATCTTGTATTATTTGGTAAATGATTCTACGATCTCTTTATATATTCATTTTCAATCACATACCGTAAGTATTATCAACTTGTTGATCACTTATTTTTATATATTTATAATCGAACTGTTCATAAATTCTTCCTAAGTGGAGGCTACATATTGAAGTTCCGCTTTATATGCCATCAAATGTTATTCACTTTACATCTTTTAGAGCATATTTGGAACCATGGAATAAATATATGCGGGGTTAAAATTAAATTTTTTTTGGTAGGACGGGTTTAAATTAAAATTTAAAAAATAAATTTATTCTTATATAATAACTTAAGGTTTGAGGATAGGTGATTGACATAAAAAAAAATAATAAATAAATAAATAAAGATTTGTTAGTTATCCTTCTATTGATTTACGTACAAACATGTCATAAATGTTAATTGTGTGGATTATTGCTCCTTTTGCAGTGGATTATGACAGGTCTATTCTTTAAGCTACGTCCTGTCATTGCATGTTGCTAAGTCTTTTCTGCTGAATTCATGGGAACTTGTTGCTTTTTATGTTTAACCAAATGCAATAGTCCGATGGACTTGTTGAATTCAAATGAATAAGCTACGGTTTGGGGTAGCTGAAAATATAGATTTTTAAAAAGTAAAAATTATTATTTTAATCACACATTTAATCAATTTTTATCTAAATATACTAAAAATTGACTACAAGGAACAAGTGCTAAGTTTTAGATGCACCAGATTAACATGGTGTTAGAGCGTGTTAGTAACTTAGATTTTAAACTCGTCGCTGACTTATCAAAATTATATATGTAATAGGCCTTAAAAAGTTTTTATGTGAAGGGTTGCGGTAAAGATAATCTAAATAAATAAGTATAATTTTCTCTTTAAAAATTTAAGCTTTAGACAAAATAATTTCTTGACAACAAAAAAAATATTGTTAATTATTCTTGGCAATATAATTAATTAGTACAAGCTTGTCATAAAGTGTTTGTGTAGAGACCGCGGCGTAGCTGGGTAGCAAGACCCCAGTTTACGTAGTCATGCATGCCAACTAGTAAAACTTTGAATGTTTTTTTTGTGGTCAGCAGCAATTTTTCCTCATTTTGCACTGTCTATTGACTGCTTTCTCTTTTAAGCTACGTAGTATTGTCATTCAATCAGAGCTATGATTTTTCACGAAATTAATTATAAGATCTAGAAATTGATCGAGTTTAAGCAAGATTTGTTGTTCAACTTCTTTTTTATTTAATTACTAAGAATCACATTGAAAAATATTGTAATCCGATTTTTATTTGTTCTGCGGTTCGCATAGACAAGAATTAATATTTGATATTGTTCATCCAAAAAAATGGTGTCGAATTTTTTATTACTCCATGTACGAGGGTTTGATAGAATTTTTTTTATTAGTTCAATAGAATATTGTGAATGAGCTTGCCTTTTCCATTTTTAAGAATCCTAGATTTTATTGTTGTAATTTGGTTTAAAGAATGAAATTAAGTATGGAAAAATAAATTTCGTGTCAAATTCGATCAAATATTCGAACTTGATTCGACAGTCAAATTATGAATATAAATAGGCTAACTTATTTTGCTTGTCAAATAGATCGTCGTGGTATATTTGGAATCTCAAAATCAGTTTTGGATAAATGAGAAATTACGATTCAAAGTTGGATAGAAAAATGAAATACGAGCTAAAAATGGCTATCTACATCGCTCGCCTCGCTCAAGCAACAGTCTAGTGACAGGTTAGCGAGAAAGGCTATGAAAATGTGTCATTGTTGCTTATGCGAGAAGCCAGCGATAGCAAATGCTGCGACATTTGGCAAAAGTTTTTAAGTTTGGGGTGAGGTATTTCACTCACAACATTAGCATTACATCAAAATTTCTTGCAAAATACTCTCCAAAATTCATTTTAAAATCATATTCGTATAGAGAGAAAATTTCTTTATAAGTTCGACGTTACTTGAGATTTGAAGTGCTTCTACTACAAGTTGTATCTGTTGTATCTTGGGAGACAATTTGCATAATCCTTTAGCACCGTTGCGGGATAATATTGTCTTAAGGAGAAAGTGTTTTCACTTGCCTCGGATTTCAGTTTTTCATTTTATTTTTCTTCTTCTTACCTTCTTTATTTCCATTTTCTAAAGTTAATTACGCTCCGGTGAATTACACTTAATCATTTCCTTGCCTTAACAACCATTTACATATACTACTGCCTCCAACAAACTTAATAAATACCCATTTGTTATTTGTTGTTACATCATTACTTCATCTTTAGAATATGCATTTGTGTGCTTTTCTTTCTATATGTTTTTTGTACGTTGAACTTCTGTTTATAAATGAAATGAATCTTGTTGAGACTATTTCTATTCAATCAAAAAATGGTACGAACTATGTGGTTCCACCTTTGGCCATGCCTATATCAAACTCTCACATCCCACACAGGTAAAAGTCGGAAAAGTTTGGAGATATGAATTTTAAAATATGGCAACAAAGGATGTTGTTTTATCTTACTATTTTGAATTTGGCAAATTTCTTAAAAGAAAGGGCTCTTGCTATACAAGAAGGAGAAAATAATAGTGAGTCGATTATTGCTTTAGATGCGAGGAAGCTTTTTGATTTCCTTTGCAAAAATTATATCCTAAATGGATTGGACAATACAATTTATGGAGTGTATAATTCAATAGATTCGGCCAAGGATTTATGGGATTCGTTAGAAAAGAAGTACATGACCGAGGATGTCGGAACAAAGAAGTTCATTGTTGGCAAGGTTTTGGACTACAAAATGGTCGACTCTAAAAGCGTGATAACTCTAGTACAAGAATTTCAAATTATACTTCATGATATACATGCAGAAAAGATGGAATTAAGTGAGTCCTTCCAAGTTGCAGCCATCATTGAAAAACTCCATCATATGTAGAGAAATTTCAAAAATTTTCTCAAGCACAAATGCAAATAGATGAATTTGGAGGAATTGATAGTCTGATTGAGGATCGAGGAAGACAATAGAAATGTCGAAAGGAAATCTATTGTCAACTTTGAGCAAATTTTATTAAAACTAATTCGAAGGTTGTCAACGAGAAACGAAATATCTTCGGTGTGGTACCAAAAATAGACAACTCCAAGAATGTCAAGAAGTTACAATTGTAAAATAACTGGATATCACTTTAATGAATGTCGAAAGTCTAAGAAGAACGTACAGACAAATGTAGTTAAGAGAGACCATTTTTGAAGGGATACAAGAGATGAATTTTTTAGCAGTTTTTTCTAAATGTAACAATGTTGGAAATTCAAGGGAGTTGTGGGTTGATACTAGTACTCCCACATTTGTGCAGACAAGATTATATTCTCTAGAGTTAATTGGAGAACAATTTTTTATAGAAAATTGTGCAGGTTCTAAAGTTAAGGACAAGTGAAAGTTACTTTGAAGATGACATCTAATAAAGAACTCGTCCTCAACAATGTCCTACATATACCAGACATTCGCAAGAATCTTATATACGGGTCTCTACTTAGCAAAAATGGTTTTAAATTTGTATCTGTATCTGATAAATTTGTACTCACTAGGAATGAGATGTAGGTAAAGGATACTTATGTGATGGATTGTTCAAAATGAATATTCTTACACTTGTACCAAAACAAAGCATTATGAATAAAACTATGAATTCTACTTATATGCTTGAGTTGTCTTGTTTATAGTATAGTCGATTAAAACACGTCAATTATAAATCCGTGCGCAAACTTATGAATCAAAGTGTAATTTTGACGCTTAAGATTGATCATAATAATAAGTGTGAAGTATGTGTTGAAGCAAAATTGGCCAAAACACATTTTCACTCAATTCAAAGAAACTTGATACCTTTAGAGTTAATAAATAGCGATACATATGACTTGAATTTGTTCAAACTAAAGGTGGTAAGAAAACTTTACAACTTTCATTAATGATTGTACAAAATATTATTATGTCTTTCTACTACGAAGTAAAGACAAATCTTTAGATGTCTTTAAACATTATAAGACGGAAGTTGAAAATCAACTTGGTAAATGAATAAAAAGCATTCATAGTGATAGAGGTGGTGAATACGAGGCACAATTTGAAGAATATTATTTTGAGCATGGAATCATTTATCAAATAAGGCACCTTACTCACCTCAATCAAATAGTGTTGTTGGACGTAAAAATAGAACTCGTAAAGAGATGATGAACTCAATGTTGATAAGTTCGGGTCTACCTCGAAATTTGTGGAGGGAAGCTATTCTATCAGCAAATAGCATTTTTAACAAGATACCCCTTAAGAAAATGGAAGAAACTCCATATAAACTATAGAAATGTCATCCTCCTTCTTATCAATACTTAAAAGTATAAAGGTGTTTGGCTAAAGTTAAAGTACCTAAGCCTAAACAAGTGAAAAACGGTCCTAAAACGATTGATTTCATATTTATTAGGTACGTCAATAATAGTAGTGTATATCGTTTCCTTGAACATAAATCTAAAATTTAAGACGTACATGAAGGAACAATAATTGAATTAAAAAGTACATCATTCTTCGAGAATATTTTTTCCGTATAAGAACAAGGAAAATCCAAGTTCAAATAAAATAACTTATAATACTACAAATTGCACTTCAAATGAGGAAGAACCAAAGTGCAGTAAAATGGCTAAAATATCTACTTCTGTAGGCCCAAATTTTCTAACATATATGGTAGAAAATGAACCAAAGACTTTTGATGAAGCAATGTCTACACCGGAAGCACCGCATTGGAAGAAGCTATCAATAATAAGATAGACTCTATAATGCAAAACCATACTTGAGAGTTAGTTGGTTTCCCTAGTGTGAACAAGCGTTTACATTGTAAATGGATTTTCAAAAAAAAAAAAAACTTAAACCAGATGGATCCATTGACAAATATAAGGTTAGATTGGTTGTCAAGAGATATAGACAAAAAGAATGACCTAACTTCTTTGATACCTACTCACCCATAATTAGAATCACATAGATAAGGTTTTTAATTGCTATAGTAGCATTACATAACCTTGATATTCATCAAATGGATGTAAAGACGACATTCTTAAATGGTGAGTTAGAAGAGGAGATTTACATGCAACAACCCGAAGAGTTCAATGGCATCAAAAGTTTAACAAAACAATGTTGTCTGATAGGTTTAAGATAAATGAGTGTGACAATTGTGTATTTATTAAACATACATCAAAGGCCTACGTGATTATGTGTCTATATGTAGACGACATGCTGACAATGTCTAATAATCACGAAATAATGATAAACACCAAGAGAATGTTGACAAAAAAATTTGTCATGAAAGACTTAGGTGTAGCTGATGTAATATTAAGGATTAAGATTTCTAGAATATCAAAAGAAATTATACTGTCTCGATCTCACTACATTGAGAATATACTTAAAAGGTATGATATAATTGAGGAAAGTCTTATGAAAACCCTTATTGACACAAATTTGCACTTAATCAAAAATATAGGTGAATATGTGTCACAACTAAAGTATTCACAGGTTATATGCATTCTTATGTATATTATAAAATGCACTCGACCGAACATAGCATTTATTATGAATAAACTTAGTATATTTATAAGTAATCCAAGACATAATCATTGGAAGGCTTTAACAAGGGTTTTTAGGTACTTGAATTATACTTTAACCTATGAATTACACTTCACAAAATATATCGCAGTCTTAGAAGGATATTATGATGCGAATTGGATATCCGATAAAAAAGATTCTAAGTCTATTGGGGAAGAAGCAAAATTACTTCATAACTTCTTGGAAGAAATTCCATAATAGCCTAAGTCGATACATGTCATTAGAATACATTGTGAAAGTCAATTGGCTATTGGAAGAGCTCAAAACAGCATATATAACGATAAGTGTAGACATATACGTCGTAGACACAATACCATTAAACAACTGTTCTCTAATGGTATCATCTCCATAGATTATGTGAATTAAAAAGAAAACATTGCAGATCAATTACAAAATGTTTACCGAGAGATCAAGTACGTTTCCTATCGAAAGGAATTGGATTAAAGCCTACTACGTAAGAATATTTGTAATGCTAACCCTACCTTGTTGACTGGAGATCCCAAGATCTTGGTTCATAGGGATAACTAAGTTATGAAAATTCAATAAAGCACTTGGGAAAATGTTTCCTAACTCATTCCTATGATAATTAAAAGTGTTTTCTGCAGAATCTTAAGGTTAAGATATCCTTTAATGATTCCTATATCTTGACTAAATCAACTGGAGTATGCAGTATACTATTAATAGGAGGTCACCTATGTAAGTATGAGGTGAGGCCACCTCAATGAAAATTATTCAAAGACTGAAATTTTATAAACACTTATGTAACCCAAGAGGGCCAAATGAACTAAGTCACGAGAACCATGAACGATTTAGGAAAGACATCTATGTGAGTACTATTTTTTTGGTTTACACAAACGGCTGAATGGTTCAAGACATCACGTTCACAAATAAGTCAAGTAAATCCGATAGTATTTTACTAAGGAAGATTCAATGCTACCTTACCTGATGCATTATTTTTCTGCTCTCTCTCTCTCTACAATAAATCATATTTCTATATAGCACGAGAATATTCAAATTTTCATTCATGTGGGGAATTGTTGGAATTTGGTTTATATAATGAAATTATGAAAAAGTGACTTTCGTGTCAACTTCGACCAAATATTTGAACTTCATTCAATAGACAAATTATAAGTATAAATAGACTAACTTATTCTACCCATAATTAAATTGTCGTGGTATATTTTGAATCTCAAAATCAATTCCGAATGAATGAGAAATTACGGTCCAAAGTTGAATAGAAAAAAGGAAATACTGGCTGAAAATTGGCTATTTTCATCGTTCGCCCATCGCTCGAGCGACAGTCTAACGACAGGTTAGCGAGATAAGCTCTGATGAAAATGTGTCATTGTCGCTCGAGCGAGATGTCAGGGACAAACTAGCAACGGCATATGCTGCAACATTTGACAAATGTTACTGATTTTGAAGCGCGGCATTTCACTCACAACATTTCATCTTCTATATAAAGAACCATTTGGACATCTATTCCAAAAGTCATACTAAAACAATTTTCATGTAGAGAAAAAATTTTGTTATAAGTTCGTTGTTACTTGTGGTTTGAAGTGCTTCTACCTCATTGTATATGTCGTATCTTGATAGATAAGTTTCGTAGTCGTTAGCACTGTTGTGAGGCAATGTTGTCTTAAAGAGAAAGTATTTTTACTTGCCTCGAATTTCGATTTTTCGTTTTATTTTTGTTCTTCTTATCTTCTTTCTTTCCATTTTCTAAAGTTTAATTACGCTCATGCAAATTAAAATTAATCATTTCCTTATTTTAAACAACCATTTACATATAGTACCGCCCTAACATTTATTAATGCTGAAAATTAAAAGATATACAAGTTTACGATGTGAAATTTGGAAACTAGAGAGCAAAGGAAATAAGGGTGTGTTTGATTAACTTATTTATTTATTTGGAAAATGTTAATTTTCCACACAAATTCCTACTTTTACGGTGTTTGATTGACATTTTCCTCATGAAAAATATTTTTTCAAAAAGTTGGTCACATAACAATATTTTTCTTAAAAATAATGAAAACATTTTTTTAGGGAGGGGTAGGTTTTTATTTCTATAAAATTCACTATCTTTCTCTCTCATCTAAGTCATTTCTCTTATTTACCCATCAATAAAAGATAAACAAATATAATATTTTTAAATTGAAAATTAAACTTTTCAAATATATTTAATTAATAATTTTCATGCAAATGAGTTTTAGACAACTCAGTTAGCTAGAATATATTTCATTTTCATACAAATTATATGCTTGAAATCAAATACACCCTAAGATCTATATCTCATTTGTCCTAGTCATGCTCCTCGTTATCGTACATTGCATGCAATATTTTGTTGGATGTCGATCACTCAGAATTATTACCATATCAGAGTAAATCAATGTCTGCGGGCCATATATAATGCATTAAACTATGAGCGTGTTTCACAATTCGTGAGTTTTGCTTGTTACGTATAAGTCTTTCTTTAATTTATAATTAAACAATAAACCACTAAAAGACCACATACAAGCCCATGGTATCAAGATAAACACTATATAAAAATAAAACTAGCTGCAGCAAGTTCAACAACTTGTTGATAGTGAAATTTCATATGAACACTTGGAACATATTAATTAATATAATTAAACTATTGGTTTACTTATCTTCTTTATAACCTAATGTACATTTTGTAATATTGTCGTAAATTTCACTCACGAGTCGCATTGGATCATCAGGATGCATTTACACATGTTTGACTTTGTACAATTTCAAAATGTTGACCAGATTTTTAATTTCATTTCAGGAGTCAAAGTGTTTATATTGAAGGCCACGAGTCAAGGTCCAAACTCTAGTTAATTGAATAATTTTGTGCAAATATTAATGTGTTTGAATTTGTATAAACTCTTAAGAAAATTACTTGATAATGTAGTTTGCAACATTTAAAAATTAATATTGGTTTATAATGAGAAATTATATACATATAATAAGAATCATTGACCCTATTTTTTCCCAAGTTTAGAGGTAATAAAAAATAAAAAAATGCCTTGTTAATTTCCTAGCAATTTTGCTGAAATTAACTACATATATACATACATATAATGCAGAAAATTCCAAACATTTTAATAATTAATATTGATCATGTATCATGAAATTTCAAGTCTTAATATCATATCAGAATGTGACAAATTCTACTAAGCAAATGAAATTTAAGATTGGTGGTCTCAACTAAACTATCATCTTACGGGGAATGATAAGGAGTAAATCCTACAATAGATATAGATATAGATAAAAATAAATAACCAAACATATAAGAGATTGAAGTAACCTCTTAATAAGATTGGTCTTTTTAAGATATAAATTGAAATCTTAATATTTATACTATCTTCAAATTAATGGAATAATGAAGCCAGATTTGTTAACAAAAAGCAGCATATTAGTGCTAATTTCAATGGATGGCAAGAGAAAATCTTGAATTCGACAAGATGAAGCGTACACTCTTCCATTTTCTATATCATGCCTATTGACAAACTTTATTTCATTTCTTTAGAGTTTCTTCTTCTTTTCTTGGATGTTTCCTCTTTCTTTTTCTTTCTTTATATCTCTATTTTTTGTGATTTTTTTCCTATTTCCATCTCATTGGCTGCCTAAAACTAGCTAAGCCATCACAACCAAATGAGAATGAGAGGTTCATGCATATTTGCCACTCTCTCTTTCTCTTTATTTCTATGTGGAAATGGAGAGACGATGGTATATTCGCACGATGAATTGTCGCTTTTAGTTGAAATGAATACGTATACCAGAATACAAGAATTTCTATGTTGAATAAACAAATCTTCCATTTTTGTGTTGTAGTAAAAGAATAACTACGAGAAATTACAAGTGCAAGGTTCTCTTGCATATCTATTTCCATGGCTGAGTAGAGTTATGTAATTGGTGTGATGAACAGATCAAATGATCTTCTTATAAGGTTGTATTTGGCACATAAAATTGTAATGAATTCTGCTAGATGAATGTCATTTGCGCTATGGGCATGGAGATGAGTTGAGACAAGATATAATTAAGAAAAGATACAATAAATAATATTCTTTTAGACCAAAACTAAAATAATAATCTGTCATAATACCATCTAATTACCACCAGTACAATAATTTTTAACTAATTAAGTCTATTTCGATGCGACAAGTGCAACCTAAATGAGTAGTAATTAACGAGATATAAAATATATATTTACAACTTAAATTAATATTTATTAAAAATGTTCGAATTACAGAAAATTTGAGTAATTAAATCATCATCTAAATTTGGACTTCAAATTTTGTTTTAAGAAGAAGAACTGAAGTTGCACCGAAGTTTATGAATCATTTGAACGAAATTTCCATTCTATAAGAATATAATTACTAGCTAATTTCCATTAATTAGTTTTATAAAACAAAAAAAAATTAAAAATCAAGGAATGGTCATCCATAATTAGTGTTGAAGAAATTAATAAAATGCATTTTCTTATTCTTCTAGCATAAGCCTCATTTAGTCAACTCACGTGCTATTAATAGGGCCCACCTGTCCTCATGCAAAATTCCTATAAATACCTATATTTCCTACGTTCAAAATCCATCATCCATCGAGTAAACCTTGAGCACATAAAATTATGGCTGTATACTCCAAGAAGATTGGCATTATTGGCGGTGGCATTAGCGGCGTAGCAGCTGCCAAACAGCTCTCGAAACACGAGCCGGTTGTGTTTGAAGCCACCGGCTCTCTTGGAGGAGTTTGGAAACATTGTTCTTATAGGTCTACAAAACTCCAAACCCCTCGTTGTGACTATGAATTCTCAGATTTTCCTTGGGAACAAAGAGACAATTCGAGTTTCCCTTATTCTGGGGAAATTCTCGATTACTTGTACTCTTATGCTGAGCATTTTGATGTGCTTAAATTTGTAAAATTTAACACAAAGGTGGTCGAAATCCGGTTCATCGGTGACTGGGAATCGAAATCTGATGAATATGGAATCCCCTTGACTGGAAAACCGGTCTGGGAAGTTGGTGTGCAGACCAATAATTCCCAATCCATTCAGGTATTTGCAGGGAAAAATTATTTGATTCATGTGGGAATCCATGCATTCACAAGTATTAATTTTGTGCACTAATTATAAGTAAAAAAAAAAAAAGAAAATTATGATTAATTTTGTGCATTAATTATAAAGTTATATTTTGGCTTTGCATTAATTTGACCACTTCTGCAGTGGTATTCATTTGAGTTTCTGGTGATCTGCACCGGAAAATATGGCGATATCCCTGTGATACCGAAATTCCCACAGAACAAAGGCCCTCAAGTGTTTCAAGGACAAGTTTTGCATACTCTTGATTATTGCAAGCTCAACCAAGAAGAATCTACACAATTGCTCAAAGACAAGAAGGTCGTAATCTTTGGCTACAAAAAATCCGCCATTGATTTAGCAGTCGAATGTGCAGAGGAAAACCAAGGTAATTACAGTACACAATAGACACACACATACACACAATACAGCGTGTTAAATTGCAGATCTATTAAATATCGATATAATGATAGGATTTGAGATGGAACCTCAAAAATATATTGGAGGTTGGGGGTGAGATTTAGGGTTATAGGTTACAGAAATTGGCCTCTGACTGTAACAAAAGTCTGCCTTGATGATCAGACGGTTGGAATGGCTCTCGCTGAAAACATAATAAAATAATTTTTTATGAAAGTGCGGACAGATGCTTGGACTAAATGCTAAGTAGGAAGATTATTTTATGAGCTGATTAATTAATTAATTCTACATAGCAAGCCCTCCCACATATTTTTTCCCTCCAATTCGAATGAAATTGACACTGCATTTGTTTCTTTTCAGAATAATTTCTTGCCTGATGATCAGTCAACTTTCCATATTTAGTTAAAGCAATTGTTTAACGATTTATAAGGGGGGGAAAAAAGCTGGGTCAATTAGGGTCAAATTATACTACTTATAGCTAATAATTGAGGATAAGATGATGTGGTGTCTGGCCATGTTAGACAAAATTAATTTCTTAAGCTTTTAGTAGTTAATTACTCTTTAATATATAAAAAATTGCATAATAAAAGTCAATTTTCACAATATATACTTGGCTCTAGTTGAACAGAACAAAAAATTCTAAAACGTGCACAAAATTGTCTTGTTAACTTCTTCCTATCGTGGAAATTTTTTCTTTCCAGCCCGGCTGCTAATTAATTGTGGTGGTACATTTGTGTGCGTTGTAGGTCCACAAGGCAAACCTTGCACGATGGTCGTACGAACCTTACATTGGACTGTTCCACATTACTCTATATGGGGTTTGCCATTTTACATGTTCTATTCAACTAGGGCATCCCAATTTCTACATGAAAGACCAAATCAAGGATTCCTTAGGTCTCTCCTTTGCCACTTGATGTCTCCTATGGTAATTCACTCACTCGTCTTTTTTCATTTTTTTCTCTCCTTTTTTTTTTTCGGCTTTTTACTAAAAGAGATCGAGCTTATAACTTTTCATTTATAATGGTTTTACTGATGACAGAGGCAGTTATCATCGAAGATAATTGAGTCCTATTTGACATGGAAGCTTCCCTTGGAGAAGTATGGATTGAAACCCGAACACCCTTTTGAGGAAGACTATGCGTCTTGTCAAATGGCTATCTTGCCTGAGAATTTCTTCGTGGAGGCTGATAAGGGAAATATTCGCTTCAAACGAGCTTCAAAAGGGTGGTTTTGGGAAGGAGGAGTTGAATTCGACGATGGAACCAAATTGGATGCCGATGTTGTGGTTCTTGCGACTGGTTTTGATGGCAAGAAAAAACTCAAAACTATTATTCCCGAGCCCTTCCGCAGTCTACTCGAATTTCCCTCTGGAATGATGCCCTTATATAGGTATCGTGTAACACAATCTCAAAACGGCCATTTCAGTTCCTCATCAAATGAGCAACACTAATCCATTATAATCTTTCTATGCTGACAGGGGAACAATCAATCCATTCATTCCTAACATGGCATTTGTGGGTTATATCGAGAGCGTTTCAAATCTCCACACAGCAGAGATACGCTGCAAATGGCTATCTCAACTTGTAGACGATCAATTCAAGCTCCCGAGCGTGGAGAAAATGCTTGAACAAACAACCAAAGAGATGGAAATTATGAAGAAAACAACACGATTCTTCAAGAGAAGCTGCATTTCGACTTTTAGCATAAATCACAGCGACGAAATCTGTGAAGAAATGGGATGGACATCATGGAGGAAGAACAACTTGGTTGCTGAAGTTTTTAGCCCGTACAACAGCCAAGATTACGACGAGAAAAAATGAAAGAATACTACTCGCTCGACTCTACACTGTCGCCTGTGCGTGCTAACTTTATTTGTTGTCTGATGTATTTATTTTACTACAAAATAAATGAAATAATGGGGGCAATTTTCATATATAATGTACTAGAAATTGAAATTTGTTTTCATGAATAAATTTAGTGTAATTGTTCTGTTCTTCCCATTCGAACAATAGGCGTTAAATAGCACTATAATACAACACATTATCCAGTTCCAAATTGACGTTCAATCCTCTTTACAGAAAACTAATTCAAGAGAGAGAAATTAAGTTTCACAGCTAAGGGTATCAGAAAAGTAATCCGGATTAATAGTTAAGCACTTTGAAGAAACTTCAAGGTTTCATCGATATGCTTTTCAGGTTGGAACTGATTGTTGTAGATAAGTCGAACTACTCCATTCTTATCAAGAACATAAGTTTGCCTTCCAGGCAAAGCGCCAAATAGGTCTGATGGGACGCCCCACTCTTTTCTTATTTTGTTACTCTCATCGCTCAGCAATGTAAATGGAAGCTTGTATTTCTGTTTAAAGGCCTACAACACATCAATGTGAGCACGTCAGTCAGTTATAACATGGTAGGAATGTGTGGAGCATAATTCTAAAATTATTCAATTAAAACAAAGTGGATAACTAAATCAAATATTATTCGCAAAAACTGCAATATTGTCTTTTTGAACTGAACCCCAATTGCCTGTGCTACTAAAGTCATGTACTTAATATCAAAAAGTGCCAAATATGTAGCCTGTGACTATCAATCTGCAGCATGCAGTGGAAATTGACAAAGAATATCTGGTATCTGTCAATTAAGACTTGAAAAAGTAACCTCCAATTGTGACTTTTCGTTGGCAATCTACGGTTCTTATTGATTAAGTGCATTTTAGGCCGTTATTTGGGAGTACTTTCAAAGAATTATGGCTTAATCTCTTATATATATTGTTTGTTAGCTAAAACTCGATGCTTGAAAGTGAATTTGGAAGAAAGTAACGAAAACCGGCTAAAAAGAATGATTTCCAAAGTTCGGGAACCAAAATTGTAAATATTTAAAAGTTGATTTGGACCAAAGAACGATGATTGGAGACTATACGGAATATTGGATAGAATTGGAAGATGAAGGACCAAGATTTTATGAAGAAAGGATTTGAATTGAACGAAAGGAAGAAAGCTGAGGACCATACACCATGCGATTGCATGGGGTAAACCTCCTACAATTGCAACCTTCTAATTTGACCAACCAAGAGAAGACTGAGGAAGCGATGCTACCGCAAGCACTAGGCACATGCAATCACATGGGCCATTTTTAGATTGAAGGGACTGTTTTCTTATTCTGTTAAAACTCTTTATGGAAAGGATTTTTTATGCGATTCTTGACCTGATTTCGGCCTATTTAGTTACAAAATTTGGGCAATCATTGGAAAAACCTCTCACATTTCTCTCATATCATAAAATTCATGCACATCTTACAATTAAGGGAAGCCAATCTACCATAATTCGAAGAGAATAACAAGTCTAGCACGAATTTGAAGGCAAGAAACATCAAGAAATTGAAGAATCAAAGCTTGGGATTGAAGATCAAGAACAAGAAATTGATTCCACATATTTCTTGTATCATAATATTGGGGTAATGTTTCTTCATTATTCTTGTTGTATTATCATTAGATACATGTTAGGCTAGCTTTTCTTGTGTAGGATGAATATGAATCTTATTATTTGATTATTTTTACTTTAAAGACCAAGTAGTTTAGTTAATTTGTGTTCTTGATTTATCTTGTGTGCCTTGTTGAATTATTTAAATACTTACGCACCATTTGGATAATTAGTTACTTATTATGTTTTAGGGATGTTTATGATATGTTTATAACTTTACATTTTCAACACACGGGCAATAGATATGAGGAATAGCATAGATAATCGGGAGATTTAATGCATTACTTTGCTAAGAACTAGAAATAAGAATATGATCGGATCGTGTTTAGAATATGTTTAACTTACCTTGAGATAGATAGTTAAATAAAATTGTGTTGGATGAATATGAACCTTATTATTTGATTATTTTTACGTCAAAGACCAAGTAGTTTAGGTAATTTGCATTCTTGATTTATCTTGTGTGCCTTCTTGAGTTATTTAAATACTTATGCACCATTTAGGTAATTAGTTACTTATTATGTTTTAGGGATGTTTATGATATGTTTATAACTTTGCAATTTCAACACACGGACAATAGATATGAAGAATAACATAGTATAGATAATCGTGAGATTTAATGCATTACTTTGCATATGAACTTGAAATAAATATGATCGGATCGTGTTTAGAATATGTTTAACTTACCTTGTGAGAGAGAGAGAGAGAGTTAAATAAAATTGGATTATCAATTGTAAAGACAACGCAAATCAAACTAGATTGCATAGGTCAAGAATTGAAAATATGATGATAATAATAGGGGGATTCAAAATTTTAACGCATATAGCTCATTATTAATTCAACTTTAGATAATTCGTAAGATAATCTAGATACAAACAAACAAATCTCTAATTCGAATTTGATAACGGATTAATACTATTCAATTTAAGATTTATTCCTCGCGAGACGATACTTTTACTCACTACATTATTAAATGTTAACGATCACGTGCACTTGTGGGATTTCACTGAACACTTACTAATGAGCTATTAATTTTAGTTGTGCGCTGTAAATATTGTGAACATTACCCAGACATGTGCTTTAAGACTAGATAAAGAATTGTGATTCTATCCAACGAGGTGAAAATTTAGTACCTTGTGGGATGCTGGATCATCCCCACTTATTCCGATAACCTCGGCTCCAGCTTTCTTGAATTTTTCATAAGAATCCCTGAATGCACATGCCTGTAAGAAGGGTCAAAACATTTTGAACTTACTGTCATTCATAAAGTTCGGTGTACTAATTGCTAGATAAAAGTATATAAATTATAAAGTGGCATGCTAGATTAGAGCATATAAATTATACAGAAGTATAAAGGTATACGGTCCAACAACCACAGGGATATGCAGTGAGAATCTTGGAATTTAATACATACTAAGAATTAGTATAGGTACTTATCATTGAGTTAATACAAGAAACAACATTCTTTTTCACATGCTGCTAAGAGCCTGTCTCACTTCATTTTCTTAACTTTGTAGTAGACAGTTCTGAGTAAATTAAACTAATCTGATGCACAAAACGAGTCAATATCAGGAATGTTTATCCAATAGGTAGAATAACATAATATCACAGACCCAAACCTCAATGCACCCAAAAACCTCTGTATTAGAAAAAACCTCACATAGCGTGTATGCCGGGAGAGACTACAACTGATCCTTTAAGTCCCATCCTCAAGATAGTCTATGATTCGCACAAATTTGGAACGAAGAAAATACAAATGGGAGGCTCCTATTTGCATGTACATGTAACAAGAGACTTTTCACTGCTACTAAATGTGGAATTCACGTCAATCCTATTAACGGTAGGAAAGAGAAATCATATTCATTATACAAATCAAATTCCTTTTATATAGGACATTCCAAAATCAATTTCTAGCTAAAGGTGTATCCTAATTTCATCAATTTCCTTTTTGATGATACTTGTGATACTATGGAACAGCTTCTAGGAAAAGAGAAAAATGTTCTAGCTGCTCGTCCAGGGTTTTGTAATATTTACAGCATCTTCCTAAAATTTGACTAATTTTGATTTTTGGACCCAAAATGTAGTCAAATATAAAGATGAATGTCTAATCATTTCTTGATTTTCAAGCAAATTTGGAAATATCCTCTAGTTATAGTTCTGGAGGTAACGTTGTTCCCCTCCCTGTTGTATTTATTTATTACCTAATCTTCATGCGGTGAACATGCCAAACCTCCATCTAAGTTTGGATAAGAACCAAAAAACTCCTTAGACATAGATGGATTTTGATTTAAAATTAAGAAATAAAAATCCACTAATTATGAAAAGGCTTCAGACACTTACAAATTTTGATGCCCATGCCCTATGATAAATCACAATATAGTTTTGACGTAGAGCTCAATGGTAATGTTTTATTCACATAATCTGAAAAGAGTAAATTTCCAATATACATTCTTAAGTGGACAATGAAATTCTAAGAAAAAACAAATTTACCTGTTTGGTACAACCAGGGGTTTCATCAGCAGGGTAGAAATAAACAACCACAGGCTTGCCTTTGAATTTAGAAAGACTCACTGTCTTACCATCTTGATCTTTCAATGTAAATGCTGGTGCCAATGAACCTTCTGTAATCTTCAAAAGTTGAAAACCAAGAATCCCATTGCATAAACAATGACTTTAATCAATTCTCAGAATATAAGATATGAACATTTTCTTCTGATCATTTCTCCTGAAAATTACTTAAATCCCATGTCAACTAATATATAAGGGCGCTATTCAGGTTGACATTTAAGATGGAAATTGAGTCCATTAAGTTTAAATGAGCAATTTGGACTGTCTAAAGCTCCAAAGAGCAATCGAATTTCAAGATTGGTATGCTCAGACCAGCCCAGGCATGTTAAGCTAAATCACAAGCTGATTGAATATCGAAACTATAGCAAACACATACGAATTGGGCTATTCTTATTTACAATGTTAACCTTTTAAAATAGAACTCTAAATTTTATAGTACTTACTCCTAATTCAAATTAAACTTATACCATTCGGTAAATGAACTCTTTCTTGAACTAGAATTCGAAAACCCCAAAAAAGAAATTAAAGAAAAGCTGCATTTAATTAAGTAAATGTACCTTAGCAACAATTGAACCCTTCACATAAGAAGTAGATGGGATTGAAACAAGGGATGAATTAGAGAGCTTGAGGCCATGAAATTGCGATTGTGAAGATTTGGGAAGAAGAGAGGGGTTTTGAAAGAATGTAGCTTTTGGGGTATGAGAATGAAGCAGAGAAGGAAGAGCATGATTAGTAGGGAGAGAAAATGAAGCCATTTTAAGTGCTTTTTCTAAATTTACTTATAACTGTGACAGAAAGATAGCTGAAGAATTGTGTTTTAGGAAGAAGGATAAGGAAGATTGATGAGAATAAGGTGGTCTGGTCTGGTTGGGAAATTGAGATAGCTTTTGTGTTGTGCGTGGATGATTGCTGACCTTAACATCAGATTACGAGGTATGTATGGTAATAAAGATTGCTGCTAGATGTGACTCTTTCAAGCATTTTTATTGAAAATCTAAAATAAATAACAAATAATTTTGTCATTTTGTCAATGAATTAAATGTTTAATTAGTCACTAAACTTGTACCTCTGTCGCACTTTATTCACTGAGCTTTAAAATGCTTACAAGTAATCTGAACTTTAATACGTCGCACTACTTCATTCACCAATCACTACCATATTTCATAAGTCGCTGAACTTTAAAATACTTTCAAGTAACTAGTGGATTATAACACGTAGCACTCTATCATTCAATCATCATATTTCATTAGTTATCGAACTTATACTTTTGTCATACTTTACTTATTGAACTTTAAAATATTTCTTAGT
Source organism: Fraxinus cuspidata (assembly GCA_903798385.1). Classification (NCBI taxonomy): domain Eukaryota; kingdom Viridiplantae; phylum Streptophyta; class Magnoliopsida; order Lamiales; family Oleaceae; genus Fraxinus; species Fraxinus cuspidata. The sequence continues at coordinate 22,898 of CAIGRP010045869.1, forward strand.
AATCACTAAACTTCATAGTATTTCCAAGTAAAGTTGATTTTCTATGAGATTCGACATATATCAAGAAAATAAAACAAAACAGATATCGACTAGATAGCGAGACTCTCAATCTAAAACAAAAATATTGATATTGGTCAAAAAGATATAATGTCTTTAGAATTGTCTCAGAGTAATTCAAGGGGAAAAAGGGTGTCATCTTCATGTATGATATTTTATACTACAAAAAAGTTAATTTTTAATTAATTTAAATAAATAAGTAAAGTTTAGTGACTACTTGAAAGTATTTTAAAGTTCATTGAGTAAAGCACGACATAGTTATAAGTTCAATAACTAATTAAATATAGTGAATGGGTGATGGGGTGCAATATGTTAAATATCAATAACCACTCAAAGCCTTTTAAAGTTCAATGACTAAGGAAACATGATACGTGAGTGACGGTGTGCAATATGTTAAAGTTCAGTGACCACTCGAAAATATTTTAAAGTTCAATGAATAAAACGTGATGGTGATATAAATTCAATGATTTATGAAACATTTAACACTTTTGTCAATGCAGAAATTATGAACTCTCTTTTTTCTTCCATGTTATTTTCACTATTGATGCTAGGATGTATGGAAACTGTTAGAACGTTAGTATCTTTATTTTTGGACACGTTTAGAAAAAATGAAACTTTTGAAAATCGTGATTATTTTATCTTATGTGGATATCCAGTAAATTGTGACAAATTCAAGAAGAACATATCAGAAATGCCCAAGTCATCATGAGCAACTAAAATAGTCTGTGAACCTAAAAAGCTCATTTGAATTACCTTGATGAAGTGAGGCCAGCAACCCACCCATCTCGCTAAAGGGAAAGACTTTGAGAGGATGTTCACTCTCAGCGATCTTCTGATTAGGAGAAACAAAACGAGTCTTGCCTTCATCCTAGAAAGGTAACAAGTGGTGAACCAATTTACCTTGTAGAGCGTTGGTGAAAAGTTAGTAAAGCACAAAATATGTGACTTCATAATAATTGTCTCAAAAATGGAATAATAAAATATTTTGCTGCCGTATGATAAGAGTACTTGATAAGTGCATTTTTCGGTACTTATTAAGGCCATATTACTAAACTTTTGTGTTATTTTATTATTGTATTTTACTTAACTTCGGTTAATTTTATCTTATTTCAGTTT
>CAIGRP010045882.1:0-25132 GCA_903798385.1 Fraxinus cuspidata
CTGGCCAAATCAAACAGGGCCTTAAGGATTTTGTTATAACAAATTCTAAATTTAGATAAATATCACATTCTACCCAATCTTATATCATCAATCTCATCACATTCAGTTTTTTTTTTTTTTTGTGTTTTTATAAATCCATAGTTTGAGTCGATGTGACGCACAAGTCCAATTAGTTTTAGTCGATGTGACACACAAGTCCAATTAAGTACAATTAAACCCCATCCCATCTCATCCCTCAATCCTATTTCATATCACTTTTAGGTATGAAAAACTTATTCTTTGCACTATCATTTTTTTTCTTTCAATTTTATAAATATTTTCTTATTAACTTAAGCATTAAAGTTTTTCAAGGGATCAAACCGCAATCTTATGTAGGTCATTAGAGAGTTAAAAGAGCATTATCAAAAGCCCAAATAACAAAAGACCACTTGCTCTAACTTTGTAATCAAACTCGGACCACTCTGCATTTTTAAGTAGCCAGGTCTACGAGCCGAAACTCAAAGCTCGGGCTCAACTCAGTTGAGCAAAACAGGTCTGAACTTTTTTGGGTCCGGACCGAACAAAAGCTTGGTAAAAAAAATAAGACTCAGCCCGAGCCGATTGACTTGTATTTTTTTTAAATTCGTTATAAATCTTTAATTTTTTATAACTTATTTAAAATATGTGCAATGTTTACGTGTTATAAATAATAACTAAATATTAAAATATAAAAAAAAAATTTAAACTTAAAAAAATTTAAATTTTTTTTATATATTATTTAGTCACGGGCTGGTGGCGAGTCCGAGCCGGGCCCGGATCGAGCCCAGCCCGAGCCGACAAACATTTTTGCCATCCCTATTTTCAAGTAGTATGAACTCGAGCATGATTGAAGCGACTTATGCTGAAAGATAAGCTTTCAATGTGTGATTATGTTATTTTGTTTATAGGTGGGTCCACATCAAAATAAATCGCACAATTGGTAAATAGAGTCATCCCAAACATGCTTTTAAGTTACTCAAGTTTTTAACATGAATTTGAGCAGTAACTCATTTGACTCTATCTAAGAATGCAAATCTCAAGAACTCAAATCTAATTTCAATTTAAATAAATTGACCTTTAAAGGGTTGTTTTATATATATATATATATAAAGAAATAGTAAAGAAAAAATAATTTCTTTCTTCGTACATCAATGTTTAATTTTACCACCTTAAGTTCCCCATATTAACTAAATAATTACTATAATAAGCCAATATTTATCTTCCTTTAAAATAAACTCTTTAATTCTCATACTCAGTTTAAACCATTCGTTCACACGATGAAATATTTTGCACGTAAATCCAAAAAATTTTCCTACCCACGCATTTTTTAAAAATCAATATTCAAAACACCATTTTTCCCTTCAATAATGGCCATCAATCAGGAGCTAAATGCTCTTGTAATAGTTAATAATTTACTATGCATTGACTTCAAGAAAAATTCTGCAGTCGATTTTAATGAAAAAAAAAAAATCGTTTTTTATTAATTTTTATAATAACCTAAATTAAAAATCATATATGGCTAAGTTTAAAAGGTTTAAGGGTAATTTACATTTGTAGTCACTAAACTTTCAGAAAATTTCAATTATGTCACAAAAATTTAATTTCTTTAAATTTGGCCACTTAACTTTATCTTTGACCTTCAATTTGGTTTCACATTTCACAACTCTATCACAAGATTATGAAAATTACTCAATCTTCTACTAATTTCTGTGCGATACAGTCATAAAAATGTCAAAACTCATGTATAAAGTGTTAACATAACAAGGTACAAACATTTTGACCTTTAATTTTAATAAAAAAATTGTCATAATCCTAGTGTACCATTTTCATTACTAGGCAAGATGTAGCAGTTACATGAAAAATCAGTTATTGTATAATTATCAATTAAGTAATTTTTGTCAGTTTAGGGAACAATAAGTGATGGAACGTGACATAGAGATGATCTTAAAACTAAATTGAAGTTTAATTATCCAGTTGAGATAAACTAAAGTCTAGTAACTGAATTGAGATTTTACTAAAAGTTCAGTGATTTTTGATGTAATTTAACTCTTTTTGAATCATTAGTCAAATCTAATTCATCGTTTTCTACCAAAATCGTGTCGAGTCGTGTTGTGTCGTGTCATGTTGAGTCGAGTCGAGTCGGTACTTGGACCTTTCTTCTTAAGTTCGGAAGGCAGAGTGGATAATGTGTGGACCAAACAAATACTGTTTAGCGGAAAGAAGAAGATACCTTTTACCTTCCTCCTCTCTTCTTCTTTTGACTGGTCCTACATCATGCAGTTAGTGTATACTCACCCAAATGGATCTCTTGTTTTCACACAGTACACACAGAGATTTAAAATTCATTATCTTTCTGTAACAAACTCTTTTTTCATATAAAGGAAAAGATAAGAACAAAAAATGCCACCAAATCTTGGGTACAAATCTGCAGCATTCTTCAGTTGCTCACATTATTCATAATTCAGTCACACTGTATAGTGTGTGACTCTGTGTGTGTACGTCTATATATAGCAATTGTCATCAATGGAGTGACATGCCTTTTTGTTAAAGATATCCCAGAATTCACGTGCCCTTTCTTAAACTGAAATTCATTTTTCTTTATGCACTCTTGCCTTTGCTTCTATATATATAATACATGTATTTGCATTAGTTTCATTGTACTTAAAAAGAGTAAAAGGGTGTCTCAGTGAAACTTATTTATATTTTGCTGAGATGGGATTTGGGTGGATCTTGGCGGCGGTTGTGGTGGTGGGAGTGGTGGTGGGCGGTAGTTATGGGTTCCCGGAGGAGGACTTGGTGGTGAAATTGCCCGGCCAACCGGAGGTGAAGTTCAGGCAGTATGCAGGATACATAGATGTGGATTTGAAGGCTGGGAGAAGCTTGTTTTACTATTTTGTAGAAGCAGAGAAAGATCCTGATCATAAGCCCCTTACTCTATGGCTCAATGGAGGTAATTTTTTTTTTCAAGAATTTATACTTAATTTTCTTGATACAGGCAAATGCAGATACTGCATGTTACAAAATAACGAAATTTAATCTGGGTAATTGCTTCCACATGTTCATTTTTTTAAAATGATGGTGGTGAGACTTGAATTTAACTCTTCTTTTCAAGTTGACCATCTTACATATTTTTTTCTTTTTGTTTTGGTCAGATGAACAAATGAAGTTGCATCTTCATTTAGATTTTGTTTTAATTAAAAGGTGTTGCTATCAAGTTGACTGTGGTATAATCAGGCTCTCAAAGAGTGTAAAGGACCGGAGGCTAATTTAGCACACTTATACTGTAACGTAATCGAGCATCTATAAGGAAAGTTAACAAATGAAAAGAACTTAAATAAAGGCTTGAATTTTGAAGTCAGCATTCGCAGCTGAATGTTATGTAACTCCCAAATTGAAGCAAGACAACGTTAAGAACAACTGAATAGCTAATGATCACCAGGAGCCTGTTGAAAAATGTTTTCTTTATTTCCTTTGTGGTTACTTGAGACCATAGCTTTAGCCAAATATTAGAAGGCATAAGCCTCAATGCCAGGGCATTAGTAAGCGTTTCAATTTCAAACTTATCCCTTAAGGCTTATGCCTCAAGGGACAGAAGGCTTTCTTCCTAGCCTCAAGGTGAGTCTCAGAATTGCCTTCTAAATCTGTGGTTTACCTTGTGTATTCAGGCCCGGGTTGCTCATCAATAGGTGGGGGTGCCTTCACCGAGTTGGGTCCCTTCTTTCCTAGAGGCGATGGTCGAGCCCTGCGAAGGAATTCTAAATCATGGAATAAAGGTGCATATCAAACTATTTAACTTTGCCTCATTATGTCAATAATATTATGGGATAAATTTTTACTGTTCTTTTCGTGATTAATGTCCATGTACTTACTTATTTACACCCTTCATTTGTGCAGCATCAAATCTCCTTTTTGTTGAGTCTCCTGCTGGTGTAGGATGGTCGTATTCAAATACAAGCTCAGACTACACTTGTGGTGATGTGTCCACGGGTAAGGAAGTAGCAAAAGCAATGAGCGTCAATCATATGCCTTGCTTGTTCTTGTTTGTGTATGTACGTGTGTGTTTTTGTGCTTGTGTAACCTTAAATTAAACTTCTGGGGAGTTACTTTAGAAAAGCATTATTCAGTGCGTGATTAGTACTGTCCTTTACACAATCTAATCCACTTTACCGAATGACATGCCATTAAAGTTCCATTTCTTGTTTCTTGGCAGCAATGGATATGCATATGTTCATGATGGAGTGGTACAAGAAGTTTCCAACATTCAAAACCCGAGCTTTGTTTCTGACAGGAGAAAGTTATGCAGGTAAGTAGTTAAAGTCGAGCCAGTGATACACCATCGAATCATTTGTCTATCGTCTCTTTATCTATCTGGGAAAATGCATTTTGGTACTACATATTGAACTATCACTCTATGCACCCTTTTTACTGTAACCTCACTTCTAATGAATTGTGTATACTTACGAATAATTTTTTTATGCATAGGGCATTATATTCCACAATTAGCTGTTGCTCTTCTCGACCACAACGAACATTCTAAAGAGTTCAAGTTCAATATTAAAGGGGTTGCAGTAAGAAAACATCACTCAAGCCAATATTCATATTGAGTGTCTCTATTTCTTTTAACTCACTAGAAGTGGTTTAATTCTATCAGATTGGCAATCCTCTTCTCAGACTTGACCGCGATACCCCTGCATCATATGAATTCTATTGGTCACATGGAATGATCTCTGATGAAATCGGCCTTGCCATTATGAACGAGTGTGATTTCGAAGATTATACATTTGCCGGTCCACATAATGTGTCACATGCATGTAATAACGCTATATCAGAGGCAAACAAGATTGTCGGGGATTATATAAATAATTACGATGTGATTCTTGATGTGTGCTATCCATCTATAGTAGAGCAAGAATTGAGACTAAGAAAGATGGTATTTTATCTCGAATTCAATCTATCGTGTTTTTTCTTGATGAAAGTAGAAGTTGACGACTATTGGGCTATGCAATTGCAGGCTACGAAGATTAGTGTTGGAGTAGATGTTTGCATGAGCTCCGAAAGGCAGTTCTACTTCAACCTTCCTGAGGTTCAGAAGGCTCTTCATGCGAACCGGACCAATTTGCCGTATAGCTGGTCTATGTGCAGCGGGTAAGTCGAAGCATTAAGTTATGAAGGTGTTGGCTTGGCAAGAAAGTGTACTGAGTTCTTCTTTTGTGCATTTCTTAAAATATGAATCGACTCATTATCTTCTTAATATGTGCAGTGTTCTAGATTATAATGAAACAGATGGCAACATCGACATTCTTCCTCTGCTTAAAAGAATCAGTCAAAACCAGATTCCAGTTTGGATTTTCAGGTGAGATATTCACTCAAAACAATGCAAGCGTCAATACTTTTTAAAAAGAATTATCAATCATCGAAATTTGCGATTTCAGTGGAGATCAAGATTCAGTCGTGCCATTAATTGGTTCACGAACACTTGTACGCGAACTTGCTCATGATATGCACTTCAAGATTACAGTCCCATATGGAGCTTGGTTTCACAGAGGACAGGTACTTGTTCAAACCACTCTCTTTAAGAAAACGAAGCTAAAATCTTGTTCAAGATTGCTCATCGTCACATTTTGTTGAATACAAGGTTGGAGGTTGGCAAACTGAGTATGGAAACTTGTTAACCTTTGCAACTGTTAGAGGTGCTGCTCATATGGTACCGTATGCACAGCCTGCAAGAGCTCTGCATCTGTTCAGTAATTTCGTCCGCGGCCAGAGACTGCCAAACACGACTCGTCCTTCCATTGACGAGTGACTAAGCGCGCTGCATTGCCAAATTGGTATTTAGAAACTTTCAAGTCGAGTCGAAGTTTGTTGAGTTTCATTGAGATCAACTTTGTATGTCATGTTCCACTGAGAACATTTTATTGTGTACAATTTAAATTTGGAGGATTTTATTTAAGGACGATAATAGCAACAATAAATATTTTATAACGATTGCATTTAATAAATTGCAGCGAAGTTTTGTTTTTAAAATTACTTAAACCAACTTTGAATTTATTAGTAATTGACATTAAAAAATATATACATTAAATAAAAGACGAAAAACACTAAATTTTTTTTTTTTTTTGAAAAATGTTAAAAAATTTTTTTTTGTGTATAAATAAGTTACTCTTCAAAAATAAAATGGTTGTTGGAGATGCTCTAAGGGTATAAGGGGTTTCATCCACTCGCCCTTAATCCTATCTGGGATTATTGGGACTGGAATTAAAATATTAAATGTCCAATTTGTTTGTGTTTATTTTTATTTTTAAATATAATTTAAATATAAAAATATAAAAAGTAAATAAAATAAAAATGAGAGTCGACAAGTTCTGTCAATTCATTTAGATTTGACCCAATTACCACATTTATTTATCAAATCAACCAAATTTGGGAGTGATTATCTAAAATTCATTGGCATACGTAAACATTTTCCTCATATGTTTGAAAAATGGTTAAAAGTAATTGCTTATGAAAAAGATCTTATTCTTCCATTCAAATTACATATCTAATGCGTTGCAGAATTCATAGCAAACTCCCCCGGCTTACTGCAAATTCAAATTTCTTGAATCGCCAACTCAATTTCTCGACAAGCCCAGCAAAAGACCTTCAAATTCCCAATTTTCTAACACAAGAACAGAGTTTATACAATTCTTTGTTGAGAACGTGTTTGCAACTATGCCAGAAAGTTCAGTACCGCCAAATGTTTGACGAAATGCCAAAAAGTCTCAGTCTTTCTTTAAAGACAGGCAAAATTGTCCATGCACAGAGTTTGAAACTTGGGATTTCTTCCAAAGGGAATTTGGGGAATGCAATTTTGGACTTGTATTCAAAATGTGGCCACATTGATTATGCGGAAAGGATATTTTTAAGCCTAGAGGATAGGGATAAAATGGCATGGAATTCGATTATGTTCATATATTCGCGTAAAGGGTTCTTGGAAAGTGTTGTGGAGGCTTTTGGTTCCATGTGGAATCGAGGAGTGCTGGGGAATCAGTTCAGTTGTGCAATTGTTTTATCCGCCTGCGCTAAGTTGATGGACTTGAAGTTTGGGAAGCAAGTGCATTGTGGGGTGGTAAAAATGGGATTTGAAGTTGATGCGTTTTGTGAGGGTGCTTTGATTGATATGTACGCGAAATGTGGGTACGTTGTTGATGCTAGGAAGATATTTGATGGGGCTAACGACCACGACACAGTTTCTTGTACTGCCATGATCTCGGGGTATGTTCAAGTTGGTTTGCTTGAGCAGGCAATGGTAGTGTTTGAGGAGATGAGAACAGGAGGTCACATGCCGGATCAGGTAGCATTTGTAACCACCTTAAATGCATGTGTGAGGCTAGGACGGCTTGATGATGCTTGCCATTTGTTTTCTCTAATGCCTAATCCAAACATTGTTGCGTGGAATGTACTTATATCAGGGCATGTCAAGGGTGGTCGTGAGGGGGAAGCTATTGGACTTTTCCAAAATGTGATCAAAGCTGATTTCAAACCAACACGTTCCACACTAGGAAGTGTTTTGAGTGCTATTGCGTACTTAGCGAACTATGAATATGGCTTTCAGGTTCATGGTTTGGCAGTGAAGCTGGGGCTGGACTCTAATGTTTATGTAGGAAGTTCTTTGATTAGTATGTATGCCAAATGTCAGAAGATGGAAGCTTCAAAGGAAGTATTTAATGGAATGGGAGAGAAAAATGATGTGTTATGGAACGCATTACTTGGAGGTTATGCACAGAATGGGTATGCTTGTGAGGTTCTAGAGTTATTTTTGAATATGAGAATCTGCGGATTTCATCCTGATGAATATACCTACACTGGCGTTTTGAGCGCTTGTGCTTGTTTAGGAAATATAGAAACAGGGTCCCAGTTACATTCAGTTATAATCAAGAATAAATTTGAACAGAACTTATTTGTCGGAAATGCTCTAGTGGATATGTATGCTAAGTGCGGGGCTCTGGCCGACTCAAGGAAGCAATTTGAGCTAATCAAAAGTCGAGATCATGTTTCTTGGAATGCAATCATTGTTGGCTATGTGCAGGAAGAAGAAGAGGAAGGAGCTTTTTCTCTGTTCCGCAGAATGATGTCAGAGGGGATTGCACCTGATGAGGTATCTTTAGCTAGCATACTCAGTGCTACTGCAAATTTACAAGACCTTTATAAGGGTACACAAGTACACTGTTTTTTGGTTAAATATGGTCTAGAAAGAGCTCTTTATGCTGGTGGCTCGCTAATTGACTTTTATTGCAAGTGTGGAATAATTGGGTCTGCAACTGAAGTGTTCTCTTGCATGACTGAAAGAAGCGTGGCATGCACAAATGCTCTGATTTCTGGTTATGTTCAAGTAAACTTAGTTGAAGCTGTAAATATATTTCAGGATATGCTGACTGGTGGATTGAGGCCATCAGAAGTCACTTTCGCCACCCTTTTGGAGTCATGCACTGGTGACACTAATCTGCATTTCGGAAGGCAAATTCACTGTTCTATTTTAAAGCTAGGCTTTGCACATCGTGATGAATTTATAGCTGTCTCTCTTTTGGGCATGTACATGAATGCTCAAAAAATGACAGATGCAAATGTTTTTTTCTCCGAGCTTCCTTATCCAAAAAGCACAATAATTTGGACTGCTATGATATCAGGAAGCATTCAAAACGACTGTTGCGAGAATGCAATATTTTGGTATAGTGAAATGTGTCATCATAATGCGAAGCCAGACCAAGCGACGTTTGCAAGTGTACTTAGAGCATGCTCTATGTTAGCTTCTTTGGAGGATGGCAGGAAAATGCACTCTTTAATCTTTCGTACTGCTTATAATGAAGATGAGTTGATAGGCAGTGCGCTTGTAGATATGTATGCTAAATGTGGGGATGTGAGAAGTTCAGCACACGTTTTTGGTGAAATGGTTAGCAAGAAAGACGTTATTTCATGGAACTCAATCATTGTTGGATATGCAAAAAATGGTTATGCGGAAAATGCTCTTAAGATCTTTGAGGAGATGAGTCAGGCACATGTAAAACCCGATGAAGTCACATTCCTTGGTGTTCTTACTGCATGTAATCATGCGGGAATGGTATCTGAAGGTCAAAAAATATTTAATGATATGATTCATCGTTATGGGGTTCGTCCACGAGTAGATCACTGTGCCTGCATGATTGATCTTTTGGGGCGCTGGGGTTTTCTCAAACAAGCAGAGGAGTTCATTGTCAATCTAGACTTTGAGCCTGATTCTATGATATGGTCCACATATCTTGGTGCATGCAGATTGCACGGGGATGACAAAAGAGGGCAGTATGCAGCAGAAAAGCTTATTCAGCTGGAACCACAAAATTCGTCTCCTTATGTGCTGCTTTCCAATATATATGCGGAATCAGGCAACTGGGACGGGGTTAACTCTATGAGGACAAAAATGCAGGAAAGAGGAGTTATAAAGTTTCCTGGATATAGTTGGAGGTCATAAATCTCGTCCTAATTCTGGTGAAATACTCGCACTCTTGAAAAGATTTAACTACACTGAGGAAAGACGAAGGCTATGTTGCTAAATCTGGATCTTCTATGCTGGATGAAGAACAAGAGTACATGTATATGCTGTCCCAGACTTTCAATTGATCTCGACATTAACAGAAATTGAACTGCCCTCTTCATTAATTGATAATTTGATATATTCAAGTATAAATATGGTGCTCGTCGAGCAGAAACTCCCGTTCTTTAGATTCCAAATATCGGGCAAGAAGTTGTGAAGGATGATGGTAAACGAACTTATTTTGATTTTGGAATTCGAAGGAGGAAGGGTGTTGAGGCGTTTGCAAATCCTGAGATTTTATGATGGGTTGCAGATAACTTGTATAGGCTATACTTTTACAGAGATTGACCTTTTTCTAGTATTTTGCTCAGATGTCTTAATTTTGTCTCTCCTTGACATTGTTGGAGAAACACCAGAAGAGAAATATCCGTTCTTCATTTATTATTCAGAATCTACGTTGGTTCCTGAATGTCAGTAAGTTAACAGTTCCAGAGAAGTAAGAATGATAAATTTGATTGCTGATCTCTTTTCGTCTAAGCTCCAGTAGACAAGCCAAAATTCCTCCTTGCTACTGAAGGTATTTTCTTCAGATTCCTCCTCGCTAGAGTATAGATAGTATTTTTTTTTTACAGATATCTTAGCTTCATTAATCTACTATATGGCCTTCTGCATATTGGTTTACCAATTGATTCTTAATGATTAATTCAATTGAATGGCCATGATTTCTCTAATTTGTTTTCCTTGAAAATATCATGTTTACCATGTTCAATTCTATGGATTACAACATTCAAAGGAGTCTTCATATCAATAAATTGGGTCGGCTACATCATGATACCATCTACTGAACAATCTAATAAATCAAATCCTTTGTAAATGCCATTAGGCTACATTAATGTGATCTCCCTCCTTCCCTCCCTCTCAGAATCGCCCCCACAAATCAGCGTCACCTCCACTTATTAATGCAAAAACCACATTTTCTACTTTATATATTTTAGTATGACCATATGCCCATTTTATTATCCTCACTTCCTTAACAATCCTCTAACGGGTATTTCGTCCACCACCGACACAACATTGATTACCATAAACCATAGTTAGTCTGATACCAATTATGCAAAACTTTGCCTTTTTAACTCTAAAGGTATCTTCCAGTTGCATAGAATCCTTAATAGTATTTTTTTCTATCTCATTCTACACGCTCTAATATTATACATTGCATCTCTTGCACTCTGTCATTAATAATTAAACATAAATACCTAAAAAATAATTATTTTATAGGACAACATGAGGCTCTGTGGTGACTCCATTATCTTTCTTACGTCTACTATGACTAAGGGCTCGTTTGGTAGTCTTGTGCTTTTGCTTTTTGTAGTATAGTTTCCCAAGAAAGTTACAGTGGGCTCGTTTGGCGGATTTTTTGAAAAGTTAGAAGCTGCTTTTGAGATTGAAAAACTAATTTTAGAGGGTGTTTGGTGAAGATTAAAATTAGATTTTTAGTAGATTATGATAAAAGTTTTTGAAATGTGTGGTTGAAAAGTTGTGATACCCATGAAAGATGTGGTTAATATTGATTGTTTGACTTTGACTTGGACTCGAATTAAAATCAGATTTTAATCTGGACCAAATAGGGGCTTAATATGTTTGGAATTTTTTTCTGAGTGCTTTGTCTGGTTAAAACTTAGACTTAGAAGAGTTATTGACATAAGGTAGCTTCTTCAGAGAACTCTCTTATAAAGAAGCAGAAGCAAAGGCACAAGCCTTGCCAAACGTGTGCCTTAGGCTAGCTTCCTTCAAAAAACTCTTCTAGTCAGACAAAGCATTTCTAGAAAATTGTCCAAACATGTTCAAAAGTAAATTCTTGCTCTCAGAAATAGTTGTTGACTTTTCAAAAGTCGAGCCAAAAGGGCCCAAAATGACTTTCGTGCATTATGTCTTAGTTCTACAAGCATGTTTGGGAGTTATATATAATCAATTTAAATTGATAAAAATGAGAGTTGGATAAATGAGTACCACTCGTGGATTCCATGAAATATGTGGATAAAAAGTAATTTGACCATTTATAAACAAGTGGCTTAAATTCCAATGTGCTTCTCCAAATTTCTAATTTAGAATTATTCCCTCCTAATATTATTAACTAAACTCTGTGAACGACGAACAACATACATCATAGAACCTCATCTTGTAAAAGTCTTGTACGCTCACCTGCGACTAAACTTCATGGCACAACCTTAGTACTACTCCATATTAATGGTAAATTCTCTCCTATGGTAACTAGGTTACACTTGTGTCGTGACATACATCTAATGGAAATTTCTTTTATCTTTAGCTTTTGACAACTTCCCAGAGGGTCATATCATAGGTTTTTCTTTTTTAAAATCTGAACACCATATAGAAGTCTTGTTTCTTTTCTTTGTACTTCTCCATCAGTCTTCTAAGCAAGAAAATGACCTCTATATTAGATCTTTGGCATAAAAGGAAACTCGTGCATGAGTTCTCTGAATTACTCTTTAATCTATGCTTAATCACCTTGTTCGACTATAAGTTTGGACTTGCGAATGCAGATGTCAGAAAAGATTATTTGCTCTACAATGAAGACAGTTTCTTTTAGGCCTGCCCTAGCAACAGGGGTAACGGAGGAGTGTTTTGCAGTGCAATCAAAACTTCAAGACTATCAAAAGCAGAGTGATATGCTACATAGTGGAGATCGTGAACCTACTGCAACCTTCCACTATAAATCTAACAATGAACCAAATGGAGTGGCGAGAAATTGTCCTTGTAGGTGATACAGAATTTGTTGGGAACACTAAGCACAAATGCACAATCATCAGAACTTTCAAAACTTGGAAATGGCCTTCACTGGTAACAACTTCCAGTGCTCTCCAACCTCTCCACCCCCTGCATACACCATTACTCCACCATCACCTCTTGTAGCATTGTGGACGTCTGTCACTGAATCAACCCCTCGTCATACCACCTCCACGACATTCTTCATCATCCCGACAATGGTTCAAGCATCATCATAGAAATACATGTGTCATTTGACATTCTTTCCTCTCATCTTTACTTGCAAGAGGAATAAAAATAAAATAAAATCATGTAATTTGCCCATCGGCTGTATTTGTATTTAGAGAAACTGGGTCCTACTCAAAAATATTTATTTCTTTGTCTTTTATTGTGAAATGAAAAATCATTTCTTCATGTAGTAGTCACATAAAGCAGTACTAAGTCACAAAATAGCAGGTTCTGGTGTGATGGTGGTTCTAACAGCCGGGCGGCCCGGCCTGGCGTTGTCTGCAGGGAAACCGAGACCCGATAGTCTTTCTAACTTTTTTAAGTTTCTTTATTGATTATTTGAAAATTCAAATAAATTTGGAAAAAAAAAAAAAAGTTCATGTTGACTAGTTTATAGTACTAGAGAACAAAATCTAATAATACCAGTCTCTCCAAATCAGAGTAGGGACGGCAAAATATTCTCGTGCCCACCTCACCTTGCATTGCTCTGCCTCGTTGAGGAATTGGGCAGGGACGAAGGACACGGTTTAGTCTTGAATCTTATATTTTATTTTATTTTCATATTTTTCAATTGCAATCATATTTAAAAATTATACTACAAATGAATAAGTTAATAGGACTATACGTGGGAATATGTTTAAGAATGAAGCTATATGTTTCCTTGTTGACATTCTCCTTGACATCCTCCTACGTGCCAATATTTAGTCAGTAATGTGAAAGATTATTGTAAAAATCAATGGAGATGGTGGATGTCATGTGTTAGAATGTCAAGTAAAATGTACATATAGCATGTCGTCTTTGAGGGGCAAATATAGAAAATTCTTTTAAGCTCGATCACTTATTATACAAGAAAAAAGTAGCACAAAATTGTTCCTAAAGATAAAAGGGTTTTTCTTGTGGTACATCAGGGTGTACCTAAGGGGTTACACTATCCTCACATGGGAATGAGAGGGGTTACACCATCCTCACATGCATGTGAGGGTGGTGTAACCCCTTAGGTACATCAAAAAATGTACCATTAGCAAAATTCAAGATAAAATAGAGGGAAAAAGGGGTAGAATACAAAAGACATGCGGTAATATAATATGGACCCTCAAGAAAATGGCATTAAAGTATTGGTGCAAAGAATAATACTATGTAGCACTATTGGGTTAAACACTCCTGTCTAGGGCACATAGGTGTCTAGGGCACATAGGTGTTGATAGGTTGAATTAAAAGTAAGGATTAGGGACTCATTTAATTTAAACTAATGTTATTCATCTTTAATGGAGATCATCGATTTAGACGACAATGTGCCCTTTAATTTATTCTTAACAGAGGTCCTAAAATTTTGGGGGCCTTAGACCAACTTCAAATATGAAATCCCTATAAATACTTTAAAATATGTAAAATGATATTTTTATTAAATAAAAATATTTAAAGTTACAAAAATAATAATTTAAAACTTTCAAATGTCTAAATTAAATTTATTTTCTAGATTTGTTTAATAGAAAATCAATAATTATATTATTACAATCAATCTGTTTTAAACCTTAATTTTGATAGACTTTATAGACGAGAAATGTCTATTTTCTGAACCTTTAGGAAAAGTAAAAAGTTCTTCCTAGGGGATCTCTTTTCACTAACAAGTCATCAAGTTTTGATCAATATTTTTCCAAGGGAAAATTGCAGCCACGGTTCCAAACATTTTCATTTTTTGCAGATTTTATCTCAACCTTCACTTTGTGCCACCACAAATCCCAAACCTTTGAGAAATTCGCACCGAAGGTCTATCTGGACAGAAACCGTCCAAATTACCATTAGTAAAAAATTGGATATTTTGACCATTTTAAAGAAGGTCATTTCCGTCCATACAGTAATTTCCCTTTAAAAACAATAAATAAAAGAAAAAAATCACAATCTTCTTCAAAAACCCCCACCTCCCCCCACCCTTCCCCAACACCAAAATCATGCTGCCCTTCGCGGCCGCCTCAAACGCCACCACTATGGCCACCAATTTTCAACATCATTGACCCAACAATTTTCTTCTAATTGCTTGAAACAAAGCCCATCACTGTTTATTCTTCAAGTAAGAATCAAGAAATGGAATTTTCCGCAGACACTTTCCGAATTGCATCAAAAAATGAAACTCTCCAAATGTGTGCCCACCTAGCCAAAATCCCCCAAAAATTACCTCAAATCGCAAATTATCCAGAATTATATTCAAACGAATCCTGAATTTCTTAGCGAGTATCTACAAATGAAAAAAATTCCCAAATTGGTAAAATGCGAACACACACCTCACATCACTATTTACTCCAATTTGAATGCATATATACAATTATACACACAAATCCATAAGCAAAACATTTGAATACAGCTCGGTAAGTAAATTCTAGCATGGCAGAGTCAGTTTGGGTCAGGAATCAAAATGGGGTAAAAAATCCGCGTACCTTATATGAAACTGGTAATGCTCCGAGTTTGTAATGGATCTTGAAATACAAACTGAAACTATACAGATGGATATATATATTATTCGGATAGAGAGATTATTGAGTTGGGTCAATGGTGTTGAAAATTGTTGTTTGAAATGGTGGACATGGTGGCGTTTGAGGCAGCCATAATAGTGGAGGGCGGTCGGATTTTGGTGTGGGTGGGTGGGTGGTGTGGTGTGGGGTGGGGTGGGGTGTTTGAAGAAGATGGTGATTTTTTTTATTGTTTTCAAAGGGAAATGACTGTATGGGCGGAAATGCCCTTCCTTAAAATGGTCAAAATATACCATTTTTTTATTTTTCAAGTTGACTAACGGTGATTTAGATGGATTCTGTCCAGATGGACCTCCGATGCGAATTTTGACCTGTGGTGGCACAAAGTGAAGGTTGAGGTAAAGTCTCCGAAAAACGAAAAGGTTTGGGATCGCGGCTGCAATTTTCCCTTTTTCCAATTTCCTCAATCACTAATGTCTAAATGCAATGCGCTTCTTCATGTCTTTCATTTATATTTTCTTCATCCTCCAAATTATCTTTCTTATGATCCACTAAGTTACTGTGATATTTATTCATACTAGTCAGAGTCAAACGTTCATTACACATTATTTTGAAATTCCTTAATAAGTGCTGTAAAAGTAATATTTGATATCAATTTCTTTAGAGGATTTTATAAGTCTCAAACGAATTAAAAAAAAACAAAATTTAGAATAGAAATTTAAGAGAATAAAATTGTACTCTCAAAACTCAACTTTTATGATTCATATTTTTCTGTGATAGTGAAATATACATTTGGTATATAAGAATTAATTGTTAATATATGACACCTATTAAAGTTCCTAGATACATGAATATAAATAAATTAATCTATAATAACTCTATATTCATGTAGATCAAGATTCATCAAGTCAATATTCATTGATTTTAAATTAATGTGAATTTTAATTAAGAGAATAAATAACACAAAATGTAGATACATGAATAGAAATAAATTCATCTATACTAACTATAAATTCATGTAAATTAAGAATCATTAAGTCTATATTAAAGTGAATGTTAATTAAGAGAATGAATAATACGAAATTTATACATGACAAGAATTTTATAGTATTTATTACATATTGAAAAATGAAAAGTAATATATTATTAAAATAATTGAATTGTAGTAGGGTTAAAATAGTCGAAAAAATTATTTTTGATGTGATATTTAATCCATTTTTTTAATGCATTTTTCTCTCTTATTTTCAACCACACATTTTTCAATAAAATAATATTACAAGTAAACTCAAATTTTTTTTCTAATTTCTTAATCATATATTCTCCATCAATTTACTATTTTAAAATTAATTCTAAATAAAAATGAGACTAAAACATGCTCTTAATTTATTATACATTATCTTCACTTTGAATCTCCTTGTTTTCAAATTCTTCATCAACCATATCTTTAATTGAACTTCCGTTTCTGTTATTATCACTATCAAGAACCTTGTTCACAACTCTTACTTGACATTGAATAAACTCTTCGATTTTTCTTTTTTCCCTTTTCAATATTTTCTAGTAAACATATTAAAGCAATCCACAATTCAAAACTAATACAAGATCAAACTTTCAATTAGTTGAGGAACAACAAGACTTGGTCCGAGATTTCGACTAAGTAGACAAATATTTTCTTTCGATTGCAAAACAATAAGAATGAGAGTCTATTAAGAAAAATTATTCCCTGAAAGAAACATAGACTAATGAAACAACAAAAGAACTTGACAAGAAAAAAAAACTAGATCGGTTAGCCTTTAAAAACGGTTTGATAAGAAATCGACTGTTTGAACAGAATCTAATAAATCGGTCACGGTTTTCCCCAGCTTTGCTGGATTAAATTTCTTTTTGAAAAAAAAGTTAATTTCTCAAGTTTTAAACTGAAAAAAATGTGGAAGAAAGAAGTCAGCATACATCGCTGTTGCAGCGGTGCACTTGATGTTATTGAGCTCTGGTATAAGAATGGCTAGAAGAGATAAAAAAAAAAAGTTTCAAATAAACTTTAAATACTTCAATAAAATAAAGATCGAACTAAATCACAAACCTTACATTTTATTAAAATATTAATATGTTTGCTAATTCAACAGCGGAGTTGGCTTGGTTAATTGCCTTAGCTTTTTCTATGAAATATATAGTAAAAAGATTTTTGTGCCTCACTTATGATATCTTAGGAAATTGCCTATCCCATTTATAATCACGGTCGACGCTGATTATTCGAACACGCGAGAGACATAGATCGAACAATTAAAATTCTTCTTTAGCTCCTGTTTGACACACATTCTATAAAAATATATTCTTTCAAAATTCATTTTCAACCACACATTTTTTAATAAAATAATATTTTACATCACACTAATAACTTTTCCTTACTTTTTAATCACGTATTTCTCATCATATCACTACTTAGAATACATTATTTCCTCGATAATACTCATCAAACACACCTTTAATCTAACTTACTATTTAAAGAGGTAGAATGCATAAGTGTCGCATAGCAAAGAGACAAATGCTGTATAGTCTGGATTCCTAAGAAATAAAGAAAATGACATTCTTGGACTTGTGCGTGAATATGTCAATCTACGTGCCTACTGAGAGTGGTTTTTAAAAAATTCCTGCAGTGGATTCTTTCCCAGTGTCCCACAATCGGTGGATTCTCGTTCAAGAATTATATACACTTATCATTTAGCACAACCAAAACAATCAACATTAAAGCACACTCGTTAATCACTAGGAGAAAGAAGCAGAAATGTCTGCAACTGCTGGTCAAGTTATTAGATGCAAAGGTGATTTCTTCTTCATAATCATTTTTTTTTGGGGGGTTTTTTGATTATTTTGAAATGGGTTTATCTGATTTAATCGCTTATTTTAATTAATTTTTTGTGGGTTTTCTGATTATTTTGATATGGGTTCATCTGATCATTCCTGATCTCGAGTGGAGAATTTTTATTTAATTTTTTAATAAATGGTTATGCTTAAAATGTCTCTTTTTTATTTTTTATTATTTTATTATAGTCGATTCTATCTGAAAATCGCATCTTTAAAATTAATCAACATCCAGAGGGAAAATAAGCAGTGTTGGAAGCTATAAATTGTTGATAAATTAGACAAAAACTCGTAAGAATAAGAGAACTTCTGTAGCTTATATAGGGGTTAAGCCTTATTAATTGTAAGTATGTATATTTTTTGTGTAGCCGCCGTAGCATGGGAAGCAGAGAAGCCATTGGTGATTGAAGAAGTGGAGGTCGAACCACCACAGAAAATGGAAGTTCGCTTGAAGATCCTGTTCACCTCCCTTTGCCACACTGATGTCTTCTTCTGGGAGGCCAAGGTAAAGAATTTAATCCTATTCCCAAATCCCAATAAAAAATATGGAGTTCGACCACTTTTAGAGGATCTTGGCTTTATAAATGAAAGTTGTAAATTTGGAGATTGAGAATAAATTAAAATAGAATGACTAGTGTCCGGGACATGCCTTGGACTTGTATGGACCTAAAGAGACTGTTTTATTGCGGGACTATCTTAGTAGAACATGTTAGTATACTAGCAGTGAAAATGATTTATGTAGCTGGCCCGAATTTATTGTGAATTAAGGCAAAAAATCTTCCTGAACATGATTAATTTCTAAATTTTTCCTTCGCCTTTTATTTAACATACATGAGAGTTTGTTCATGTGTTCACGTGCATGGCAAGTCCTTGTTCTAACTGATTTAGATGATTGTCTTTACATATCTAGAAGCATTGAGATATTGTAGGCTTTTTCGTAACTTTTTTCTCGTTTCAAATTTTCTATGTACGTTACTAAATTCAATATCTTCATTTCAGGGGCAGACACCTCTTTTCCCTCGCATTTATGGTCATGAAGCTGGAGGGTATGTCTGCAATAATGGGAATGTTCAAATGTTTGTTTATGCTAATGGTTGTCTCTGTTATTTGTCTGAACAAATCTTCATTTGCTTTATTTCTTTTATATAGTATTGTAGAGAGTGTGGGTGAAGGTGTCACAGATCTCCAACCGGGAGATCATGTTCTTCCCGTGTTCACTGGTGAGTGCAAGGAGTGCCGTCATTGTAAATCTTCAGAAAGCAACATGTGCAGCCTTCTTAGGATAAATACCGACCGGGGGGTCATGATCAGTGATGGCAAGACGAGGTTTTCTAAAAATGGGCAACCAATATATCACTTTCTCGGAACCTCCACGTTCAGCGAGTACACTGTTTCTCACGTCGGCTGCGTTGCCAAGATTAATCCAGCGGCACCACTTGACAAAGTTTGTCTTCTTAGTTGCGGGATATCCACAGGTTGGATGGGAAAGATTTGATTTAAGGCAAATAAATACATGGTCGCCAATCAAGTTTTTTTGGCCTTTAGGTTCCCAACATTCATTTCCGATGTGTGTTGGTCCCCAACAGATGGAAACTATAATTTCTTTTTCTCAAATTCACTTGTTCTGCACGGGATGACTTACTTGGGGGTTTAATCCAACCACCATTATGGACCTATTTCCTCATGAAAAAACAGATATATCATCACGTCTAACAATATTATATCTTGTTTTTTGGAGGGTGTCCAATCTATTATGGTGGCCCTGGTGGGTGGTTGAAATAATGAAATAATCCTCAAATAAGTTATCACAACAAAAAAAAAAATGGGAAGTTTTCATTCAGTATGGACCAATATGCACCGGAAATGAAAGCGTGACCTAAATGGCAGGTACTCATGAAAAATTTATGAAAGTTTTGGAACCTCGGCTGCAAATTTCAATTGAAGTAATATTTTAATTATTTCATGCTATCAACTATTTTATTTGAAGAATGTATGGTTGAAAATTTGTTTAAGAAAAAAATGAACTTTTTGAGAATGGGGCTCAAACATGGGCATACAATCATCCTTTATGTTAAATTTCTATTGTCTCATTAGTGTTTGTGCTTGAAGGACTTGGTGCAACTCTAAACGTTGCCAAACCAACGAAGGGTTCGACTGTAGCTATTTTTGGATTGGGAGCTGTTGGCCTTGCCGTGAGTAGATCACTGTTTTGTTTTGTCATTATCTTGCTTCTCGTGATTTTAATCAGCTGACAACCTCTGATTATGCAACTTCTTACCTACTGGTTAGGCTGCTGAAGGGGCTCGGATTTCTGGGGCTTCACGGATAATTGGTGTTGATTTGAATGCTAATAGATTCAATGAAGGTAAGTGAATTTACTGGATACTAACAACTAATTGTTTGATGGCTGGTCTTCAATGATTGACCATCTGTTTTCGGCTATTCTTTTCTACAGCAAAGAAATTTGGCGTGACTGAGTTTGTGAACCCGAAAGATTATGACAAGCCTGTCCAAGAGGTTAACGCCATTATGTTGTACTCCACCATATAAACTGTTTTGTCCGTTAAATCATATAGCTTTACACATTGACCCCCATCTCCTTGATGGCTCATTAGCTTACGTGGAAATTGAACCCGGATAATTATTCTCAGCAATACACTAATAGAATGTTTGGTATGTTAGACTCGACTGCACTATATAAGATTAAAAGATAAAAAAGTTTATTGTACTGAAAACACTGTCCAATACTATGTACCAATACCATGTTTGTTTTGTCATCAGGTCATAGCTGAGATGACTGATGGAGGAGTGGACCGTAGTATCGAGTGCACGGGAAATGTTAATCTCATGATCTCTGCATTTGAATGTGTTCATGATGTAACTACCTTGCTATCTTTATACCCCATTGACTGTAATCATATCCATACTTCTACACATTGGTTGTGATAATCAAATATTGCGATGCTGTGACAGGGTTGGGGAGTCGCTGTTCTAGTTGGTGTCCCGAACAAAGATGATTTATTCAAAACTCATCCCATCAATCTTTTGAATGAGAGAACTCTCAAGGGAACCTTCTTTGGCAACTATAAGCCCCGTAGTGACATCCCGTCTGTTGTTGAAAAGTATATGAACAAGGTAAACCTTTCCCTTCGACAACTTTAGTTCTTCTGCGCTCACATTACTACATTTTTTCCTTTAATGCCATTATTTTCCCTTCAAGAAATTGATTTCCCTGCAACTACATTTATAGTTTCATACGTAAGTTCGTAATAATACTTGGACATTCACGCCTACATGTATTGTTTTTTCTTCATAATGTCGCGATTTTGCGTTCTGCCAATATCGTAGGAGCTGGAGCTGGACAAGTTCATCACTCACCAAGTTTCTTTCTCGGAAATCAACAAGGCTTTCGACTTGATGCTGGGAGGCCAGGGTCTGCGTTGCATTATCCATATGGAGAACTAAAACGATAGCTACACTATGATTTTGTTAGCTTATCCTGAGGATGGAAGCGATATCCTATGGAGAACATAAAGTATACCCACAACGCGGTTTTATGAGCTTATCCTGCGTAATGGTTGCAATGAATAAATTTTCGAGAGGATTGTAAAATATATGGAGATCGAGTTGAAGGCTCCTCTAAGCACTTTGTACTTAGATATTTTAGGCTTTTAGCATAATAATAACAAATGCTTCCTCCATTGCTTGTTTAGGTTTATTTTCTGTTTCTTTCAATAGCTATAGTAGTACGAGGGCATGTTTCAGAAAAGAAATCTCTCTTTAAAATCTTATATTGCATCGATGTAGTGTACCCGAAGATGATTTGCGTCAAAATAAGTCGAGAAGCAAGTGCTTAAAAGGTTTGCCAAACATGCTTTAAATACAATTATGCTTAGTTAATAACGATATACGATTTTTCAAAAATATATTTAACGAAAAATTGAATACGTTTAGTCAAGAAAAAGATGAGGTAAAAATAGTTTTGATTTTTAAATGGATGGTACTCATCTTGAATGTTATTTTGTATTTTGATATATATTTTTTTAAATTAAAAGAGTCTACATGATGATGTTTGTGACACGTGCTAAGCAAACAAGAAGATTAGGACAATGCTTTAGAAAAAAGATTAAAACCATCAAAGATTTCCTTTGAAAAATGAAAAAGATGAAAACTACTAAAGCACGAAGGATTTTGATGGGTGGTTTTGTCGAGACTTTAGGGGTGGGGGTGGGAGTTTAAGATATTTTGAGCAAAAGATAGAACATTGTTAAAAATTTGTCAAATCTGGAGGGGCATCACTTGTTCTTGATTAAGGATTCTAATAGTAATTTCTTTGTTTGATATTCAAGCATAGATCGGGGATAAGAATTGACGAAATAATGTTAAATGGGGTGAAATCGTTCGAAAAAAAATCGAAAGGATTAAGATTTTTTTTTACTAAAGTAGAGAAATGATTTAAAACTTGTCAATTCTCAAAGGGCCATTTCTTTCTTGATTAAGGTATGCAATAGTATTTTATTTTGTTGATCTTGCATATGTAAAATAAGACGAAATTATATGAACAAAAATTCAACATATTCCATCCACATGCCAGAGATGACCCGTAATTTCGGCAAGGGGTTAAGATATTTCAAAAGAAAGTAAAAAACATGGGGATCATCTCTTTCTTGATTAAGGAATCCATTTGCAATTTCTTATGTTCATTGTGCATGGACAAGTATAGGAATTCGTCTGACCAAAAATAAGCATGTTACCTTTAAATGCTCAATGTGCAAGTTTTGATAGGTGGGCCATAGAAAAAATAAGATAGACATGGATAGTCGGTCAATCCACGCAGCTCAATAAGTTTTTAAGGAAAATTTCAAATGTAAGAGATTAACTATCACACATTTCAAAATTAAGATACAAAGTTTAGAATTTCAAAAATCAAATATTAATAAAATTTATTTATGAAATAATTAATTAAAAATATATTTCATAAATTAAATATATTAATGTTACACTTCTATACATTTTGGTCATAATTATCAAATTAGTTGATTACAAATTATTTTTCGATCACGAATAAAAAAAATTATATGTCACAAATTATTTTACGGTGACATATCAAAAATTTCATCGGTCAAAAATCATAAATTTTATAAGTCACAATTTGTTACGCGGTAAAAAATTATCAAATTATTGGATCACATATTATTTATTGGTCACAATCAATCAAATAATTTGTGACCACCACCTCACCATTGCCTCCAATTGCACAGTAGCCAACACTGCTGCCACTACCTGAGCAGAATGGGAGGAAAAAAATTTCTACAAAAATTTTCTTTGTATATTTTTAATCACTCCATGTGTAACCTTCGAGGCTAAACCCTCAAAGACAATGAATCCTTAGTGGATCAAATACTTGTATATAAATAAAGTTTAAGAGAGATTTTGCTCTTAAACCTTCTTCATCAATAAAATTTTCAATATTATTCAACTCTTCTACTCTTTTGTATAAATCGTGTGTACAGATCTATACCAGTCTTGGACAGGGGAGTGCCGCTAGGCAGGAGGCCGCAAAGGGAAACAAGTCCGAAAGACTCACATAGTGAGGCACACAAGTACAACAGAAGTCAAGAGAATGATATAACAACAAGCCATATCAACTGTAAGAAGGTTTAAATTTTGCAGAAATTTCATAAATTTTATTTGCAAGTATGATCTACTGGATTTCATTGTCTGAATTTTACATAAATTTGCATTCCGCAACCCAGCCCCGAAAATTGGTATCAGTAGCCAACACTGCCGCCACTACCTCCAAACAACACCACCACCCCTGCGCCATTGTCGGCACTATCTCCAACTAACTACCATTTTCAACTTCAAAATCACCACCACCCTACCACCAATAAACCACGATTTTCAGCTACAAAACCACCACTAGTACCAATGCCAACACCACCACCATCACCGTCGCCTCCACCATCGTCTTACAATCAACATCATGGCTTGCTAAAGCAACACCACCATATCTTGTACCAAAAATCACAATCTCCATCACACCACACCCACCAAAAAATCCCCAAACCCGATGTCGCCATCGTTATCCCTGCATCACTACCACCGCCTTATCAAATCCATAGGAAATTGCAATCCACAACTGCAATGCCGCTGCAAGCCGTGCGACTTTCGCTGCATGCTTAGCAAATTGACTCAGCGATTCTGCTGTGTTGCGGCGGTCGCACAGTATCACTGCAAGAGGTGCAGATCGGCGCCAAAATAAGCGAGTAGAGAGAGAGGGATAAAGAGAGAAGATGGAGGGCAAAATGGGGAGAAGTGAATTATGGTTGGATGTAAAATTGGGTGGGAAATAGACGGGGTGGGATTTGTGGGTGGGTTTGTAGATAATTATAATTTTATAATATTATTATTAACATTTAAAAGNGGTTTGTAGATAATTATAATTTTATAATATTATTATTAACATTTAAAAGATTATTATCATCTGATTTTTTAATAAAAATTCTTTCAATCTTATTTTTGAATTGAAAACTTAAGAACTTTGTGTGAATGTAATTTTCACAAGTTTTTATTACAATCAAATTAATAACATTAAATTACTTCGACTTAAACAAGAAAAAATATGGACAATAAAATTGATGGAAGTCTATTTAACTCGCTAACAATATTGAATTCGTAATTCTATTAGGACAAAATTAAAATTAATAATTGACAAAACGATGTTGATTAAGAAACTTAAGCCCCCGTTTGGCCCCATTATTCCTTATCAAATTATATTTCATTTTTATCTCTCTTCTTATCAATCACACATTCTTTTATAAAATAATATTACACGTAAATTTTAAAAAAATTCTTCCATTTAACCACACATTTTCCAAAAATTATTACTCCTCATTATTGGGTTATTTTGTTTGGCTCCCATTTTGAAGAAATTGTAAATTTTGGAATGGTGATTGATAAGAGAACGTGTAATTGAAAAATAATGAAAAGTTTTAGATTTGTGTGTAATATTATTTTATTTGAAAAATGTGTGGTTAAAACTAAGAAAAAATTTTTTTAAAAAAAAATTAATGTAAGCCAAACAAGGGATATAATGTGAAATAACGAGAGCCAAATGGATGCTAAAATTATAATATAAGTTTGATAACATCTAGAATTTTTTCTAACCAGAAAAGCGAAAAAAAAAAAAAGTGGAAATAAAGAACGACTAAGTAAAATAATATATTTCAAATTT
>CAIGRP010045884.1:453-12614 GCA_903798385.1 Fraxinus cuspidata
ACCCCCCCCCCCCCCCCCCCCCCCATTTTGTTTTGTATCATGCACATATGACTGGTTTATGAATTACTCAAAAATATTTCTTTTTAAAACGTTGGTTTAAGGAAAATGACTGTGCCCCCTTTTGTCTTCCATTAAAAGAAGTATTTTTTGGGATAAATGTTTTTTAAAATAGTAATTTCAAATATAATTTTTATTGACTATTAATAAGTCTTACTGTTGGAATCAAGCTTAGTTGTTTTGGTTACTGGTAATTGGATGATTGAAGAGTCCTCGAAGAAGATGAAGCAGGAGGAGAAAGAACGGAAGTTCCATGAGGCCCTCCTTAAAATGCTCTATCCTCACCCACCCTCCCCTCCTCCTCAGGTATTCCCAAATTTTGTTACAGCATTTATTTTTATCCCTTGATTATAAGTTTACTGTTACCTATGAATTGGATGTACTATATTTACGCAGGAAGAGGAGGAGGAAGAAGAAAATAAACCAATCAAATCTTTGGGGGAAGGCGTCAATGTGAATCAAATTCCAGGTGTTTGTTAAAATAGTACTAGATTAAACATCTATATCTGCTTCTTTTGCAGTATAATTGAGAACGATTTAACGAGATATAGTTGTATACTGTGCATGCAGATGAGTTGGAGGATGAGGAGAGAAGTCCGTCGTCTTCAGACCATGATGGTGAGGACTGTAATGGTGCCGTTCAGAAGCTGACGCGGGCGCAGAGGAAGCGGCTTCGTAGGAAAAAGCTTAAGGAAGCTTCTCGTCAACGCAGGAAGATTATTGGGCCGATGCCTTTGTTGTCTAAAGCAAACGACGGTGGAAATGGTGGTGGCGGTGGTGTTGCAGGAAAGGCACGGGAAAGTGTTCGACAAAATGCTTCTGCGGAAACGGATACCATAACGGAAAAATCAGGTTGAGGTCCTCTCCGGTATTCTGTATGATCATTTGCTAGGAAAAACTAGTCGTTATGGGTTGTTGAATTTGTAATTAATTTTGGTTTTCTTTTTGATGTTGACAATTGTGATTGTTTAGGAGAACTAGCTTCTTGCTCAAAACAGAACAAGCTAAAGCAAAGAAGAACGGGTAAGAAATTGGCTAGTGAAAAATTGAAATCATCAGGCACAGAAACTACTAGCCATCAAGGGGAGATAGAAGGATTAAAGGACTGAGCCCTGACATACCCGAGGGCGTTAAATATTATCATAAAAATTCAGGAATTTGTAGAGTTTTGCAATGACAGCGTTGTTCTGAATACTCCCAAGATTGTAAGCCAACGAAGAAAATACTCAAGTTGCTGGTGCTTACAGAATCAGGGCTTGCATTTAAGTTTGTACTTGCATGTTCAAATTTGAACTTTCAAATGGAAAGAAAAGAAAAGGAAATGATGGCAGACTTTATTTCAGTATTATGCTTTTCATCTATGCAATTCATAACTGTTTCTTTACTATTTGACCTACGTATTTTAGTGTCAAGGAATTGTAATTCCTGACATTTTATTTCATTATTGTAGAAAGATGGAAGATTTCGAGGAAGATCATGGTAGTATATATGTCTTGTGAACCATTTTTCGGAGAAGCTTTACTTTAAATTGTGAATATCATGCTTGTTTCGAAGCATTTCAAGTTAAGTTTGTGAGCTAATAATCACATTTGTTTTCATAATTCAAAGATTATATATTATTATTTATGAGTAGCGGAAGTGTAATAATGCTGCCATATGTGTTCATGTGTTATTTGTGACTTCTACAAATGATAAATGACAAGTTTTTCAAAATTTGGCCTGAGACTGGGCTCGGCCCTTGAGCCATGAGAGTCCTCTGATTGCATGGTGGACCAGGCCTTCGCTCGCAAGGCCACTGAAGTTATAATTGAGATGGTACATGAGGGAAAGTTGTTGGCCGCCCCATCCTACTCCCGGGGCATCCTGGTACCAGAAAGACTGCCATTTCAATGGGCATGGCGAAATCCCTGGGCCAAGAGACCCTACATGCGATGCAGGCAGCAAATTGTATTCGGTCGAGATATCGAAAACCGAGGCGCTAATGCAGGCTCTTGGAAAAGTGATCACGTTTAAAATTGAGAAGATGGAGGTTATTGAGGGAGAGGTGGTGGAGATACAAATTGAGAGGGAGAGGTTATTGAGTGATGGCTGGGCGGCTTCGAGGACAGGAAAGCTGACGCTAAATGCAACAGAAATGGAGATGGCATATGACTTAGGGGCGAAGATTATTGAGACCTTGGAGAAGGAAAAGGTGCAGAGTGGGAACATTATTGCAATCCATAGGGCCTCAGGGAAGATCACATAGCTCGGGAGGTCATTCTCGAGGTCCATGGATTATGATGCCATGTGGCCACAGACCAAGTTTGTGCAGTGCCCTGATGGGGAGCTGCAGAAGAAGAAGAAGGTTGTGCATTGCATTACTCTTCATGAGATCAATGTTTTCAGCAACAGGTATATCGGTATGTTTGTGTCATCACCTGGAACTATTAATCAAATATCGCAGAAAACCACTATTTGTTGAACGTCTTGGAATTTTTGTAGACACAGTTTTATGTAAATTTGTAATTTTCTTGTTCTAAGCTTAACTTCAATGCACTCTCAAGTTGTGTGCAGTTAGAGAGAACTCATTTTATTATTTACATTACTGTCAAAACTGCATTTCCTAATTGATTTATATGCAGTAAATGGTGCAAGCGAGAATAATTTAATTATCTGCATGAACATACGCTAGCATTGAGAAACTCTCCTTCGTGGAAGAATGGAAATACTTTATAAATTGAATTTGAAGACATTGTGCAAAATTGCATCTGCTTTGATATGTCCTTGGCTGTACACTTGAGATGTTACAGTTGTGCAAGAGCATTTTAGTTTAGCAAGACACAGAGGACACTATGTGGACTGATGATTTTTGCACCATATGAGTTGCACACTTTGGGAAGAAAAAATCAATTTTTGTTAATAATTAGGTGAGTTACCTAGTTATAAAGAATGATTAATATATGAAATCCTTTGTGATCAACCATGAAACTAATCGAAACTTTATTGGACAACGAAAGTAATACGTAATTGACAAATCACTTGCCTAGGATAGAATTGAGTTAACGATTTGAAAATATATGGAGCAACTTTCAGTTCGTATATCAAAGGAAATCTCAGTTACGACTCTAGGGAAGGCAGTGAAGAATATAAGTTTTGATGCTTATAAGCCGAGAATCTGGAAAATAAATGATAGGATGGAAAATTTACCGGCAGTAAAAAACCGTTTGTGCGTAAATTTACCAGGTCATAAACATGTTATGTATTCTTTTTCCTTTGTTATGTTTCTCTTGCTTCTCTTTTGTTTCATATCATGAAAACTGTGCTGGTCATCTTGGAGGAAGATATTGTATGAATCATTCAGTGAATCATCCATTACTCTGTCCATTTCTTATTTTGAATACCAATATTAGGTATGCACAAATAGAAAACATATTAGTATTTAGCTCAATAGTAGCAATATTATGTAGAGGAAACCTTGACAAATTGCATAATAATCAAGATGTTCAGATCAAATTGTGATTGTGGCCCTGCTAACTTTTAGATCTCAGAAAGGGCACCAATTGAGACTTAGGGTTTTTTCAATCTATAACTCGATTTCTGATTTTATCATTGTATGAATAGTCATATGGTTTGTCTGATTGTTCTAGAGAGCATCAATTATACATGCATCATTATTCGAAACATGGAAAAATATTTGAGGTTTGAGATTCAGAAGCGCAATTTGGTATAATTTTTTTTTTCTAGAACCGCAATGTGATTAGCTTTCATTCTTCATGGTTAAATAATTGAATATTTCTGCAATTATAGCATCCTCTCTTGATTTCAGCTAGCTCTCTTCACCGGTAATGCTGGAAATTCGTGCAGAAGTGAGGGAACAAATTGACACTAAGGTGGCAGAGTGGAGGAAGGGAAACTCGAGATTTTGCCAGATGTCCTGTTCATTGATGAAGCGTGCATGCTTGACATCGAGTGCATTTGATTCCTTAATAGAGCCACACAGGTATTACTGTTACTGTTTGAGGCTCTAGCTACAAATCACCACATGGTGTTCTAATCGATTTCCTTGATCGCCTGCTTATTATCTCCACACAACTATACACGAAGGAAGAAATTCATAAATTCTAGGCAGAAAATGCCAAGATGGATATGTAGAAATGTCTGAAGATGCATTACACTATAAAACTCATAACATCGGTTGCACTGGCTTCCCAAAAATGGAAAGAAAACATTTTGGAAAATAGAATAATTTAGCCGAGTATACAATCTGATGTGAAGAGATTCAAGATTATTACCATTTTACCAGAACATTTACCAGCTGGATATATCTTATTCATTGAAGTATAGCTGGAGTATGTTTTATTCATTGGGAAAACATATTTATTGTTTATTTTGTATTGAACAATTAAAATATAGAAACTTTTATAATTACTTCGTAACTTGTTTTTACGGTGCGGCTCTGGCTAAGGTTTTGGAGCAATTTTGAATAAGGTTAGAAAGGGCAATTAAATGCATAAATGAAACGTATTGGTTGTGTATATATATATATATAATAAAATAAAACCCACATCGTATAACCACCAAATATTAGCAAGAAATTGTAAAAGCTTTAAACATTAGATTTTGGCATATAATAATTTCAATTTAGCTTGTGATGAGATGTGAGAAAATTCCATCAATTTTGAAATAATGTGGATTAATTTGAGAAAAGAAACTCTTGAACTGGACCAGCTTTGACGAAAATGGCACTAAAAACTGCAAAGACTGAATTTGTAATTTGTGTGCTCGGGCACGTGAGAGAGAAAAATAAAAATAAAGCGCCGTTGCCGGGGATCGAACCCGGGTCACCCGCGTGACAGGCGGGAATACTCACCACTATACTACAACGACTTGATGTTCTTTTTTTCACATATATAGTATTTAGAGTTTTCTATCGTCTAAATTTTCATTTCCTGACAGCCAGCGATTAACCGCAAATGTTTAATTCGTGTATTATCCTAAACAGCTATAAAATGAAGCTCTTCTATGGATGAATGAGTATAATAGTTGGCTTAATTATTTATTTGTAGTTGAATTTTTTTTGAAACGTGACGCATGTTTATATCTAGATTATACCACACATCATTCAATTATAGATGTATATAGAGGACAAATTTTGGATTTAGGGATTATTAACCCCTGTTTAATTTTATGAAAAATCAAAGTTTTAACAGATTTTGGTAAAATTTGAAGAAATGTGCTTTTAAAGAATTGATTAAAACTACGAGTCCCATAAAATATGTGAATCTACTTAAAACATGATTTAAATTCAAAATTAAACTTAGTGAAAACTAGAGTTCAAGATTTATGTCGACAAATTATTGCTAGGACGAGAAAAAACACAAATATTTTTTATTGTCAGCATGTGCTTTGGACACTTCGCCCAATTGCATTCATAATCTTTTTTATTTGATATGTCCTTGTTCTCTACTCTCTGTCGAATCTATAGAATTTTGAGAACTGAATTAATCGTCTTTTTCGGACAACTACCATAATGATTTAAGTAACTCAAAAACTTGGGCATAATCTTCATATAACAAAATTTTCAAATTTCCTTTACTTGTATTATTCTTATAATGGAATCGTGATTATAATTCACCCACTCATAAAACATCTACAACAAGACTCCTTATCATATTAGGAACATGTCTCGACGATGAAAATATCCACAGTTCACGTCATGTATAAATCTATTGGATGAAATCATCATTAGAGATTGTTTAAACGTCTACTATTTGTACCTCCGAATTTATATAGGATTTAGGTTGAAAAGCAAAAGCGAAAGCGAAAGCAACAACGAAAATTCATTTGAATTTTGAGAATTTATTCCAAGAAAGTGAAAATAAAGTATACAGTTTTTAAAGGCCAATGAGACCTAGAACTGGATATTTCCTATTACTATCTCACATGACAGAGTTTATTTTTTTAACTTCTCTCAATACTCGAATCTCATTCTTATCTCAATACTTAGATGCGTCATTTTTACTAAACAATTGTCTTGTCCTACTCAGCTTATCTGCACCAGTGTCAAAGACCAACATCATTTTTTCTTAACCTCAACGCCAAACTCCTCAAGGCCCTCAACTCATGGTTTGAACATATGAAATTTGATTGAAGATTCGATGGTTGAATGATAGTCTAATTGCGTATATTAAGGATGTTATTTTTGACAATATAGATAAAGACTTAATATATAGTGCTTTCAAAGCATAAAAACGCGATGTATTGAATTATTTTCTTAATGTTAAGTTGCTTGAATTTTTTTATCACATAATGAAGAACATGCTTCGTCAATACTATCAACTACTATACACTTCTTTATGGTAATATCAGCATGTACAGGCCATTTAATTAAACCTGATAATTGAAGTATAAATTTTACTTGAAAACTTGTGTATACATATGTAAATTCCAAAGTACATTTTGCTGAACCAACCAAATTCTAGGTTTACTGTTTTACTATACCTGACCTCTCATGCAGGATAATCAAACGGCACAAGATTCACGGTGGAAGGATCCTGTAGATCCTGGTGCATAAATCCATAATTCCTAAGCACCTGATTATCAGCAAAAGCCAAAGCCTTCTGCATGGCATCAAAGCAAGTCCGACCAGAATACATCTTGTTGTGGTTCCCACTGCAGGGTTGACACCCAGTGAAATGTGTGATGAACGGTCTACGCCAACCATCTCGCCCAAACCCAGCATCCTTCAGGTATTCCTCCCACACCGGAATATTACTCTCACTCACCTTCTCAGCATGGCGCCGCCTCAACATGCGCACCCTCTTCTCAATTTCATTGTACTTTTCTGTGATATTATCAAGTCTACCAACAATGTCCATCCAATACCCCTCGAAATAATATTCACCCTCCACATAAATTTTATTTCCCCATTTTTCTTTTTCATTTAGTAATAAATAAACTAAGCCAGACTGATCATCTGATTCTTGGAAAATCTTATCTTTAAAAGTTGTACTCAAAATTTCACCCCATTTATCATAGCCAGGGGCCTGTGGGCCCATACTTGCCCACACATCCATGAAGTCCATAGCCCATTGGCAATTTCTAATCAAGAACACACCTGCATTGATGCTAGTCCAGCTATTCTTCTCGTAGATCAACTTGGGCCATCCGTGGATCACTAAATTATGGGCCTTGTACTGGTCCAGTGGAAGCTTGAAGTCCATGTCGGTGAAGGCCGCATCGGAATCGATCCACCAGATCCATTCAGCCTCCGGGTGGGCCAGCATAGCGGCCTTGACGGAAGGCGTTTTGGCCCAAAATGAAAACATCTTGGGTTGGAACAACACATTGTTGTAGAAAATTTCAATTCCATGGCGTCTGCAGTAATCCACCTTGTTCTTGAAGAATTTCAGCAGCAAATAATCGCCGATGGGATTCTTACATGGAGTGGCTTGGGAGCCGGTCACCATTAGAATTCGATTTTCTACTCCGGCGGCGAATGATGGGTGTTGCTCAAGCCATTCCCTTCTTTTTTTATCCCAGTTCTTAACCGGCGGCGCCTCTATACTGTAGCTTAACTTCTGGTCGTCGTAAAAATTCTGGTCTGGTGGGTCATGGACCGTGTCAAAACTCGTAGCACCATCGGGGCAGCTCTGCAAAGGGGAGGCGTCTACACTCTCTATACCTGCAGATTTACGTTCGGTAAATGAGGTGGAAGAGAAACCAGGAGGAGTTGGGGTCGGACTTGGACTGAAAAATGACCAGAGAGCCCAAAAAACTAAAAAAGTCACCAAAGCTCCGCCGGCGTAAAGAAGAGTGTCAGAAATGAAGGAAGTAGTTTTGCTCCGACCACCGTGCTTGGCCATGGAGAAATTTCGATACTGGAACTGCTCTGGTGACACGATTTTATAAAAACCCTTGATTTAATGCGCTATAACTCAGTCATTGCGGTGAATTTCGTCTACTAGCGCATCCGCAGCGTTACTTACGTCTGGAAAATGTATCTTTTACCCATAAATTCAGTAGAAAATTTGCAGAGAAAGAGAGCACTTCCAAAATAGCTGAGAATTTTAACTAATGGGTTTGAAAAAGTGGACCTTTAATGACGACATGAGATTTGGATGAGAAGCTCACACAATAAACGCGCATGGGACTCATGGGAGATTTGATAATGGCTGGTGGTGGTTGAGTATGGTGGTTTAAAGGCGGTGTATTTAGTGAGAAATGGGGGTTATAAAGTACGGGTCATTGGGCTAAGTGACTAGTGGACACGTTGATCGTGCACCGGCGCCATTAGGATTCGGTGCAATTGTAGGTATTTACTGCGTTTTTCTCGCGCATTAACGCAGGGATAACTATCATTCTTTTTAATGTTAGTCTAGTTTTGCACTCTGAAAAGAATTAAGATTTCTCCCCTGGCACTATAGAATATGAACGGAAAGACCGAGAATGATGAGACGAGTCAAATTTTTTTGGGGATAATAGTGGAAAAGTTGACACATAAATCACACTTGCTGCCACTCCACATAACCATGAGACTTTCACCTTATTCCGAGGCGTGAGCACTTGCTTCCCAAAAAGTCCGCCCGAACAAGGGTCAACATAGTAGAATCGAAAGATGTAAAAAATTTAGAGTCTATTCTCTTTACCACTTTCAAATTGTTTTCTGTTTTCGATTTTCCAAAACAGCGAAAATGCGTTCTCTTTCCCATTTTCGAAAACGCATTTTTGAAAACAAGTTAAAAATTTGTAAAGAAAACACAAAACGATAAATTTGTCGTTTTGAGTGTTTTCAGTTATAATCAAGTCAAAATTTTCAAAACTTGTTTTTGGTGTTTTCAAAACAATTTTTCAAAATGTCAAAGAGAACACATTTTCAACAATCTCAAAATGGACACTCAAAACACAAAACTCAAAATGAATTCAAAACTCAAAACACAAAACTGAAACACAAAGAGAACAGCCCCTNAACAATTTTTTAAAATGTAAAAAAGAACACATTTTTAAAAATCTCAAAATGGATACTCAAAACACAAAATACAAAATGAATTGAAAACTCAAAACACGAAACTGAAACACAAAGAGAACGACACCTTAATTTTTGAAGATTTTCTTGTGAGCTCGTAATATTCTTTCAAGTTTAATTATTCATACGCATTTAAAGATAGTCTCGATTTGGAAAGAAATTAATAAATGATTTAATTTTGTAAATAAATAAAAATAGGTAGTGGATAAGTGAATAATATTTGTAACTCGAATGAAATGTGGGGTTAAAAATACACTTTTATTATTTATGAATAATTTGTAATTTTTGTCAAGAGTAGGCTAAAATATCTAATTTATAAATAAATACAAATGATAGTTATTTTGTGTTTATCGGAATTTCAAATTAGAAATAAAATTTGAATGTTTATAAATTAGTCAAACGGTGGCTCAATGAACTGCGCGTCCAGGCCGACACTATGCAATCTCATGTTCCAAGGCTGGTGTCATTGTCCATTCAAATTTCGTTCAAAAGCACCATTAAGAATAGGTTTGCTACACTTATGTCATAGGTTGACAATTTTTTTTTATTCTATTTGACATGACATACAATTTTATTATTAATTTTAACAATACTTATTCAAATCGATGATTTCAATTTTAACAACTCAAAAAGTGTCAAACTAGTTGTATACCAAACTTAATTCAAAAACTAATGTAACATTAGCTGATTAGTACTTCGTAGTATGAGTCTTTCTAAATGAGTGGATAAATAATTTATAATACGAATAAAGATAGCTAAAATTGGAAAGAAGTTAAATGATTATCAATTTTTTTTATTTATCGACTTGTTTTATATTTTTTATGTTAGATGAATTTTATATCAAGTCGATAGATTATCAATTTTTTAAGACTTCTCAACGTTTTTTATATTCTTTGGCGCTAGATGAAGTTTGTATCAATTTGATGGGCTGCCAAACTCTTGGATTTCTCAACTTGTTTACTCTTCTGTTTTAGATGAAATTTATATCAAGTTCATCTTACTCATTAGTCAAATTAAGTAATTCATACTCTTTTATCAAACTCAACACGGATACGGACTCGATTAAAATAAAGGATATCAGTTCACTTATTTAATCGGTGTGCTGTGATCGGATCGATGGATCACTACTTAAAGATTTATTTATAAATTTTTGAAGTATAAGTTTTTTCTTGGAGACAGAATTGAAGTTTTTAAGTATTTGTCACTAATAATTTTATATCTATAAATTATTGATATTTTAAACTAAAGTTACAGTAATGTTTATGTTTTAATTTTATATTTTTAGAGTTTCGAATAAAACTTATTATTCTCATTTTTTTTTTTTTTTTATGTACAAATTATCAACCCTAAAATTAGGTGCATTCATCTTAACCAAAAAGTAATCTCTCGATACATAACAAATTCATAAAATTACGATTGAATATTTAAAAATAAAGTAAAATGTTGGACTAAAAATTTTTAAATACAACAGTAGATGATTTATTGGCATAACAGATATATCATAAACACATNAAAATAAAGTAAAATGTTGGACTAAAAATTTTTAAATACAACAGTAGATGATTTATTGGCATAACAGATATATCATAAACACATAAATAACAATAATATTTTATTTGTCTGGGTGGTAGGAGTTGGATGTCAAGGAATCAACTACGTTTTTACCCAAAATTGAAATCTATAAATAACACGATTTCTTATGGACACCCCTATGGGTTACCCATAGCACAGCCCTTTCCAATGATTAACAAGAAGAATTTGTTAAAACCCATTAATTTTTTTATCTTTTTATTAGATATATTTTTATTTATGTTTGCTGATCCGTCGACTTCAAAAAAAAAAAAAAATCATAAATTGTCTATTTGGAACGTAATTTTTTTAAAAGTAATACAATGAGTAAGCTCATTCAATTATTCAACAATCAATAAGTTACTGTTTGGATTTAAACTTGAAATAATTTGTGCGCGAGAAAATGTTTAATTTATTAAAAAAAATGTTGAAGAATTGCGTATCGAATTGATATCACTTGTTAGTAAATAAGGGAACGAGAATAATATGTCAATATGAAAATCTAATAAAAATACAAGATTTACGTGGTAAAATTATACTACGAGCAGAAGACGAGAATTTATTAATATCAATAATGGAAGATTACAAATTATTGTGTAAAACGTAAGAATTGGCTCAACATATATGTAATATTAAGATCCTAACATACTAACGAAGAGTATAATATAAAGTGAAGTCTCAATACAATGGTACGATCAATAATAAAATATTTAGAGTGAAATACGAGTCAAAATTGTCAAAAAAATGAAATTAAATCCTTGTTCAAATAAGACCGTCGCAAGCAGTGGCCTACCGCTCGAGCGGTCACCTTGCGGTAAGCAAGTGTTGGAGCTCCTGCTTTGAGCCCTCGAGCGAGATCAAGGCGTCATGCGAACACAAGTTCAAGCGGTGGCTGTCGCTCAAGCAACAACCTCGAGGTAAGCAAGCGATGGAGCTCTTGTTTTGAGCGCTCAAGCAAGATCAAGGCATCATGCGAGCACCTTCGACATTTCCTTATCTGATTGCAACTTAGACTCCTTTAAGACATTTTCAAGGTTATTACCTACTCTCAAATTAAATTCCAACTTAAATTTCCAAATAAATTTCAACTAGAACTGCCAACTAAACTTCAAATAGAATTCACAAGTAGACTTCCAAATAAAATTCAAGTCACAGCATAATTCTAACAAAAATCGAATGACCATTGACTTTGAAACAAAGAAATAGAGCTGACATCTTGTAACGAAGTAATGGATTCATCGTCTCAAGTTTATCAGCATGTTGATTTTGATCATACTTTTTCTTGTGACATTATTTTTCAACACAACACAATTAACAATCATTTACTACAATAATTTTACATGTTTAGAGCATTTTCAATAGGCTCTTTAAACATGAGATACTCTCTATTTTAAAGAGTTAACATTTAAAATCATGTTCCAAAAAACTCTTTGAATTAACATTTAATTTAGAGAGTGAGACAAACTTACTCTCTATAATTAAATGCATTCAAAGATTTTCAATTTTCAATGTAAGAAAATAATAAAATAAT
>CAIGRP010045890.1:0-18827 GCA_903798385.1 Fraxinus cuspidata
ACTAAAATTAAATAAGGGTATATTGTGTATATAACTAATAGGAATTAATGTTATTAATTAATTATTGACAAAACTAAAATTAAATAAGGGTACATTAGGTATATAGTCAAATATGTAAGGGTAAATGAGGTATTCAAAAGTTTCTCATCAATCCCCACTTTTAATATATTGTAGATAATCTATTATTCAGTTTTTTTTTTTACCCTTTTCCTTCGGAAGAAAAACGACATAATTAATTTGCATTATGCACATTTTTGGTTTTCATTTTTCTTGTGTTGACCACTCTAGAAGGTATTTTCTAATCTATGATCCCTCGAAACAAAGGGTTACACAAGTTTTAACCATTTGTGGGATGCTTCCCACAAATGGAATAATGGGAGGTTGAAGTCGATACTTTTAAAATGTTATAAAACAAAATTATATAAAGTTTGATAATTTTGTACTTCTATCTTTAGTTTGAAGTGCATAAATGACTCTAATACCCTTGATCAACGATAGACAGATGTATGATTTGTTGTCGGGTTGGTTAACTTGAAGGTGGTTCATTGCCCTTGCTCTTTTCCTTTTTGGTAGCCTTCAAAATTTAGTGTTAAGGTGGTTCAAAAAAATATAGTAATATTATTCATTATTAGTTGTGATCATCATCACTCTAAAAAATGGTGACATTGAGTCCCTGATTTATCAATAGTTGTGACCATTATTAATCTAGATGGTAGTGTGCCATTTGATTAATGTTCAATGTATTAGACAACAATGAATCAAGATACCTACTGTTAAGATTATTTAGAATGGTGAATCTGGAAATTATCATACGACGATGAATTAAGATGCCTACTGTTACCATTATCTAGAATGG
This sequence comes from Fraxinus cuspidata, assembly GCA_903798385.1. Taxonomy (NCBI): domain Eukaryota; kingdom Viridiplantae; phylum Streptophyta; class Magnoliopsida; order Lamiales; family Oleaceae; genus Fraxinus; species Fraxinus cuspidata. The sequence continues at coordinate 857 of CAIGRP010045890.1, forward strand.
TGTATCTGGAAATTATCACAATTAATAATATGCCCATGTTTGATACCCATTTTAATATCAATCCCATTCTCATTTTTTTTCTTTCTTCATTTCAACCACACATTCTCTAAATAAAATAATATTATACACAAGTCTAAAAGTTTTCATCACTTTTCCACCACACATTCTCCCATTGATCACTATTTCAAAAATTCTATTCTCACTTTAATGAGATTCACACACACACACACTATATATATATATCATCATTGAAAAGCATATGAGAGGAGGGTGGCTAAGCACTTCATTCATGGGAATCAAGCTATAATCACCTCTTGTACCAATTTAGGTGATGATAGCCTCATCGTCATTTTTTTTGTTGACGTAGAAATTCGCAGCCGCTTCTCGTCAGCGAAGTCCCGACCATCCCGAAGGGGGCGGAGGCCCGACCACTTTGAGTGCGCACTAGTTAAACCCCGCTCCATGTGCAGTAGCTCGCAAACCACACAGGAGAGATAAACCGCACTAGGCAAGCCCGGTGTGACGGGCTCGACCGAGAAAGTGTTGGCAGGAGATTCGAACTCGTGACATTTGGTCTCTTTGTTCACCTACTCCACCAACTCGGCCACCTCCGAAGGGGCGCTCTCATTGTCATATTGATTGGTGCTATTCATGGAAACTTGGAGCATGTGTTGGGAAATAATCGTGTATCTATTATGAACATTTGTGTATATAAAAATCCGAATACACCATATTGATTATTTGTCTTTTTTCTTTTTAGATTTGTTACTCTCTCCGTTCCATTTATATATGTTGGTTTTGTTTTTCACGTGGATTAAGAAATTATATTTAATGTTATTGGAAAAGTAATTTTTGCCAAAAACTTTCCTAATTTACATTTATTTTATTATCTTAAATTATTATTGGAAGTAGTAAAGAAATAATAATATATTAGCAAATGAATAGAACAAAATATTCTCAATAAAGAAACAAGACGATATAATTATGACAATAAAATAAGGAAAGTCAGCCTATATAAATGAAACCGAATGAGTATTTTTTTTTTTTTAAAAAAAGGAAGAAAAAGAAATCTGCCACCCCTACTTCAAATTTGAGACAAACCGAAGGAAAAGACAGACACATTTGATGACTTTCGCGATTTAAAAGTCAGACAAGCTTCTTTGCTTGCAGCTTCTTGAATAAGGCTATGCTACTCGAACAGGGCCACATAAAGACTATTGGGCAGGCCCGGTTATTGACAACATTGTTAAACACGAATATCCATCAATAGTTCACAAGAAATAGAAATAAGAAAGCCCATCTCTCATCCTACCCCCACAACCAAAATATTCATCTTTTACAACAACGTCACCCACCCACCTCTCCAAACCAAATCAAAACTAGAAAATCCATTGTCGTCCTTTGCCCTTCCACCACCCACCGACGACTATCCCTGAAAAGCTCCTTTGGAAGTGCCCGACCGAAAACGCCCAGCAAAGGCGTTCTTCTTTTCCCAAGCGAGGAGCAATGAACTCTAAAAATTAGGCGATTTGAATTGGAATCTCCAAACATTAGGCGTTTCTTTTCATTTTTCCAGAGGAGATATATATATAAAGGTTAGTTTTTGTTTCAATTTTCATTTTTCTGTTAGCATTAAACAGAGGTGGCTTCTTTAATTTATTTACAATTTTGTTGGTTTCCTCCTTGGTGTTAGTCAATTTTCGAAGTGACATTAAAGCTTCTTCTTGTTCAGAATCTTTACAACTTCCCAATTTGGTTATAAATCCTTCATCTTCCAATCAGTCAGAGTTTAAGATTTCCATATCCGAGGAAGAGGATGATGAATAACGATCGGGTCGAGTTTTTAGCGACGAGAAAGTGGGAAAACCGTTCTGGGCGTCGCCGATTCTTCTTAAATAGTTGGCGACACCTGACTTGGTGTTCGAGTCAACTTAGCGTCGTCCTCCGCACTATTGTAGTGAATTAATGTACTGACGAGTTTCCCGACGGAGTAAAAATCAATGGGTTTAGGTGGGTCAGACACCAATTGAAGATGGTGGATTTAAGTGAGAGATTGGGTATGATGGTGGAGAAATTAGGGCTGGAGTCATCAGTAGGTGGTAGCTAGGTGGTGGATTTTCTGGTGTTGATTTTAGGGCTGGACAAAACTTCCGAATCAAACCGATCGAATTGGACCCGAACCGAAGTGAACCTAACCGAGCGGTTCTTCTTAAATTAAATACTCGAACAAGTATTTGAATCGAGAACTGATATGATCGGTTTGGTTTCTAGACCTAGAACCGAAGTAAAATCAAGAACTAGAGAATCGAATAAGAACCGGATCTCTAATTTTTTTATCTTATATAGACAAATTACTTTATTTGTTTTTAAATAAATTTGCTAACTAATTAATTTAACCCAAATCCAAAATATGATTTTCCTATTTCTAATTTTCGCTCAAGTCCAATTAATCAAATTGACATAAATTTCACCCAAATTTCTTATTCTACTTTCTACCGTTTTGGATAAATCGAATTGGAAGTCTCTTTTTATTATTGTGAGTTCGCTATCTTCCTCTTCCTTTGATTTTGACTGCCAAATCAACAAAGAGATGCAAAAAAAATATCACGTGATTGGACTACGTTATTTTGTAAGAGCTAATATTGAACATAACATTAGTTGAATTAATGTAGTATTGTTGTAAATATAAAAAAAAATTAATTATTGTCCGGACCAATAACCAAATTGAACTGAACCAGAATGATTCTATAATTCAATTTGGACCCGACAGTTTCACTTACTAAATAATCGAATCGAACCATGTCCAGCCCTAATTGTTTTGATTTGGGGTGGGGGTGTTGGAGAAGACGAAGATTTTGGTTGAGGGAGGCAGGTTTCCTTTAAAAAAAATATTATTATTATTTTAATTGTTAATATTTTGGAAAATGCAAATTTACTATTTTATCCTTTTAAAATTGATCAATTTCTTATTTATATGGTCAACTTGACGAAAGCTGTCCATTTGTCATTGCAACTAAATTAAAAGTTTGGGATGGTGGGTGTTACAAATGAAAGGTTTGGGTAAAGTGTACAATAAAAAAATTAATGGTTTGGAATTGTAACTGCAATTTTCCTATAAATATATTGACTAGGCATATAATTTCTTTTCGAGCTCGAGTTATAGCATGAGCTTAAGGTTTTGCAATTTACCAATAGTGAGGACGACCTGTTTTGAGTTGGCATACGTTCGACCTCTTAACAAACTTCATGTGTACTATCATTTTGAGCTGATCTCATGACTAATGTATTAATATATGATAAGAGCATGACCGTCCGTATGCATGACCTACTAGAACTCTAATATACCGATCATAAAATCTTGTTACATTTCAACTATAATGGGAATGTCCCACTACGATTCACCTATATATGGTAGTCCTTGTTGGACTCCTAAATATACTCGAAGCACAATGCAATTGGGTCGCTCTCGATTTAACATGTATCATAGTCCAAACGAGTTCGTCGTTAAGGTGTATGCATTCCATCCACAAATTATAGTCTTAGGCTTGTATTTTCTACATACCTCTGATGGCTTGAGTATTGAAATGGTGACAAGACCATCCCTCGATATTGTGGCCTATAGGAAAACTCTATTCATGGTTTAGCTTCCTTATGAATATGTCGATATCGTGGCCTATAGGAAAACTTTGTTCAAGGTTTAGCTTCCTCATGAATATGATTCAAATTGTCCATCGTTAAATAATATTTTTAATTGCATATACTCTTATTAATACAAAAACAACTCCTCCTCTATAACCGCCAATTTTTCGGTATCCTTCTACCTTGCTAGAATTTTTGTTATTAGTAGACAAATTTAAATAGCATACTTCGTGATTTTTTTTATTTTTTTAATGAAAAGTGACTATTTTTGACAGAAGAATATCAAATGTGTTGTATGATATATTCAATTAAAGGTGAAATTATGTGATTCATTTAATTATATCTTTCATTTAATAACAATTAGCTACTAAATAACATTATTCTTTTTAAAATAGTCATTGGTCACATTCGTATTCTCAGCCGCGGTACTCTCAAAAAAGCTTTCGTTGCCTCGTTGAAAGAGGCGGCCCAACGAGCATGGACAAACCGCACAATTCAAGCCCGAACCCAGGTCAAGCATCGCCGCCCCTGCCGCCGCAGCTCCACCAGAGCGATATGGAGGAAGACGACGAGACAGTTAAGCAGCTGAAAGAATGCTCTTCTTTCTACTTAGCACTACAGGTATATACGTATATATACGTTTACACACACACACACACACAATCGCATGGCATTATTGTTTTCTATAAACCCTAAACCCTGATAATCCTATCAATTTACATTGCAGGACTGCCTAATCAAAACAAACAGGAATTGGAAATCATGCCAATTGGGTAATTTCTTTGTAATCGCAACTGTTCATCTGTATTTATTTTTAATCCCCAATTACTCTACCCTAATTTATTTTCCCCAAACTGTTTAGAAACATTACTAATTTTATTTTTAAGTAAAGAAACTTACTTATTTTTTGCGTAGTAAAGAAATTACTTATCTTTATCGCGCATGAATTATTATTAGCATTTTGTTTTAATTTTCTGCTCTATTTATTCTTTTTCGGATCGGTTCATGCTGAAATGTCACGTTTCTCTCGATAGTATATTAACTGTTGATCTAGATTTTGATTCCTATCAAACAATCATTTCTACCTTTTGTTTTGAAACATTTTTTTTTTTTTAATACAGAAGTTCAAGCTCTGAAAGAATGCAATGAAAGAAGAAAGAAGGACAAGATGAATTGAGAAAATAAGCTGTGAAAGTGATAGGTAAGAAATTGATGTAAACATTTCGCAAGTCTGAACTTAAATTTTCGGCATTTTATCTGTGGTTACGCATTTATTTATCATAGTTAGCAGTTCCAGTTCAGTAGAAAGTCCGAATAAGATTGAGAAGTTCAACCACTTGAAACCAATCTTAATGATATGTTATGATGCAGAGTTTTGATTGGGTGGATTTTCCATGGAAAATGGAAAATGAAAAATGTTTTCTATTTTCCAACTTTTGCAATGTTTCATAGGCTAAATTTTCCCGGGAAAATATTTTTCAACTTTTCAAATTTTCCACATTTTGGAGGAAAACATTTTCTTGATATTTTGGTTGGAAAATATTTTCTAGGTTTGTTGGTTTATTTTTTTTTGGGCAATTGGAAAAAAATTCTAGACACAATGGTAAAAAAATTTATCACTTTTATTAACAATTTTCATGCGAAACAAAGTCAAACGAATGATATTCGGTATGGTAATTTATTTTTCAATTTTTTTTTTTTNTATTTTTTTTTGGGCAATTGGAAAAAAATTCTAGACACAATGGTAAAAAAATTTATCACTTTTATTAACAATTTTCATGCGAAACAAAGTCAAACGAATGATATTCGGTATGGTAATTTATTTTTCAATTTTTTTTTTTTGAGCAATTGGAACAAATTTTAGACCCAATGGTAGGAAAAAATATCACTTTAATGAACAATTTTCATAAAAAACAAAGTCAGACGGACATCAAACTTTCAACATTTTCCATGGAAAATTATACCAATCAAACACAATTAATTACAATTTCCAGTAAAACAATTTCTAGACAATTCAATTCCCTGGAATTCATTTTCTTTCCACCCATTTTCCACCTTTGCAATCAAACGGACCTTAATTGTTAGCTTCAATTTTTTTTTACGGGATCAAAGCATTCTTTAAGTAATTCAGTTGACAAACTCATATGTTCCTTTCATTACCGTATATATAAACTAGTTTGTCCGAAGTACCATATGTACATTTTTGTGTACTGAAGTGTATTAAGATTGCATGCTGTTACCGTATATTGGGATTTGAGGACTTAACTGTAAGGCTTGAATCAGTTCTGCACCAGATGAACTCGGGATCTTGATCGCTGGTGCGTCATTGGCCTCGACATATAGGATCCACCATACATAATCACTTACTCGTTGTAAAGAGATTCTTAATATCCTTATGACATACTGCTAAGATTTGAACAGTACAAGCAACAGTGCAAAAGCGGACAGGACAAGGTTTTACTTCTTGCATAACGACTGCGAAAAATTTGACAGGGAAGTAGAGTTATCCCCGGGGATGAACTTGACTGAAACACAGTTGACAGTGTCTTTCATCCGTAGGTGTTTGGAACCCCTCACCTGTGAATACATGGCTCAAATGACACAAGTGCAATTATGGTTCTCGTCGTCATAAAACTTGTCGTACTCTCCAGTGCAACGAGGCCTGTAAAATTAAACTGTCAGCGCACTTTTGGATGACATTGCATTTGACAAGATTTTAACTTCATTTTCATCTTATCATTCGATACCTTATAATCGCCTTACTAAATAAGTAACCAGTGTTTTAACATATGCGATTTGGGAGTGTAACCATACATTCTTATTAATCAAAAACTACTAATCCCAATATCAATGGCCATTTTGAATCTTTTTGTAATGATTACTGATAAAATCTTATTTCGACAATGTATGTTGACAAGAAGTATGTTTGGTGCAGAGATTACCTTAGGCACGTTGTTTTATTTTTTTTTATCATAATTTGGCTTGTTACTCAAAAACTATAATTAAATGTAAGAATATAAGCATTACTGACAAATTATTACTCAATTTCTTTTCTTTTCTTTTTTCTCAAGAAAAAAAAATCTTGACACTAAAAATTTGTTTTCTTATAATCCAAATTCTTTGAACAATTGGTAACATTGTTGAGATCGTTGGATGCAATATGTATAAACGCGTGATTTCCATTCCAGTGTAGCCCTAATCAAAATACATTTGGAAAAATCCTCGGTTCCATGAACACTGTTAAGTTTCAGTTGACTGCGAGAAATCTAGCTGAATTTTCCTATTAACGATCGAAATTTTTGAATAAAAGAAGAAAATGTCGTTTTCATTTTTCAAGCCTTCTCGGCCTAAAACCCCTCAGGAGCTGGCGAAGGCGACCAAAGATAGTCTCATGGCACTCGACACCAAAACCGTTGCGGAAGTTAAAGTCCTCGAAAAGGTATCTTCTTTGACATTTTTTTTTTCTTCTGTGAATCGGAAATGACTTTTATTTATTTAAATTGTTCCAAATTTTCTTTATTGAAAATGTAGCTTCAGGAACATTAATTTAGGTGTTTGTGTGGACGTGGTGATGATTGAATTATTTGCGTAGTTGGTTTAAAATTTGTATTTTTAAAATGCATTTGCTGATACACATTGATGAAGAACATACAAAGGAATAATTATTGTGGGATAACTGTGAATCACTGCAGTATTATGGCTATGAATATAACATTTTTTAAAAGTTTCTTCCTTTTCCGTTCACTTGTGTGAATGAAAATGGAGGTATTTAAACTTTTAATAGGTTGGCAGACAGTACATTTTAAAATTGCTTTCTCGAAAGTACATAAACTGCAAATCTTTTGATGTGTTGGGCAGCACGTGTTAAGATTCGTGGTGTGATTATCTGGGGTGGGGAAGGAGATCTATACGAAAAAAGCAGCTAGCGTAGCAGCGGTTGCCATTTATTTCAAAGGGGGACCTGACTTTCCCCTTTGTTACTATCTCGCCCATCACGTCTTCACCACATTAAATTGCTATTACGCTGGGCTTTATGTGATGAATTATGAAAAGGGATTATCAATCCAAAAAACTATATCCAACCCTAATTTTGTCAAACCCTTTTCACATGCATATGTACATATACTCCACGTTGAAATCAATGAGAATATTAAAAGTAGAAGCATACCTTGATCCATATGTCTGATTGCTTGAATTGTACGGGTTATGATCTTTCAATTGATACGTGATTCCTTATAATTCTTCTCTATTGATGGGGATGCAGAGAGAGAGAAAAACTCACGTTCAATTGGGAACCATGAACCCATGATATAATAACTGTATATGCAATTATTATCTTTTGGTTCTTTCACATTGCCCTTCATCAATTTAAAATAACGTTCTCATCTACACTTTAATTCCATGACATTAATACCATTTAGTCCAAAATCAGTTTTAATGGATCACTTTATTGACTAATCTTTAAAAAATAGCGCCACACATTTTAATATAGATACATGTGTGGCCCCATATGTTGGAATTTTCCAACATAATGATGGATTAATTTTTTTATACTTCACCACCATACCTGATCAATTCGTCCACATTTCAACAATTCAATGATACAATTTAATTCCATGGTAATTTGAATGATAGTTGATAGGCCTTCAATTATATTAATAGGTACAATGCTTCCAGACAAAAGTTCTTAAAATGCTTGAAAAGAATTGACTAACGACTACTTCTATCTTGTTCAATACTGGTAACAGATTATGTATAATATTATATGAGGCAGTCCAATGGGACTTCCAGTCAAACTAAATCAACTTGAAGTTTTAAACTATGTTGGTTCCCCTAATAACCTTTGATTTATTAATATGCTTTTGAGTTGCTTCCATCTCTGAGCTGGTTCATTTTTCATATGTATGGTTGTATGATTTAATGAGCAAAAAAGCCACAGGGTAGGGAGAACTATGGTTTGAACTTTACTTAGATGGCAAAACCTCGTGGAAAATACGGCAAAAAATTAGCATCTAACCAAGTTGCTTATTTTGTTTCTTTTGTTATTTTTCAATAATCTACTTTTAGACAAAAGGAACCTCTCAAATATCTTGGATCTCACCAACTCTTTGATATTACTTGTCAATATTGACATCTATGCTTGTTGCTAATAGTTCTTGCCTAATTCAAACAGGCACGAATCTCTTTAGGACAAACATGCCAAATTGTTTTTAATAGTAAATATGGATGTTGCATACTTTGAGTTCATTTGTAGAATATAAGGTTGTTGTCCAGATAGTCGAGTACTAGAACAATGTCAAATATATGTGTGACTTTTAATAGGCAATCACAAGGGAAGTAAGGACCCATTTGGCATGGCTTTTGCTTTTGAAGGAAGTTATCTTAATTCTTGTTTGGAAATTTATAAAAGAGCTTCCTATTCCAGAAGTGTTTTTAGAAGAAGTCTCGTTGGACCAACTTAAAGCTCTTCTAATTACCAAAAGTACTTTCATAAAATTAGTCAAACGGGTTTAAAAGCAGCTTTTAGCTCAAAAGCTCATTTTGACTTTTTAAAGTCATGTCAAACTGGCCCCAAGTCTCATTTGTAACTTCAAGATCTTTATTTATCAGAAAAAAAAATTAAATTGATATCTGAGCTTGAAGAGGGAATAAGACTAGTCTTACGTCTTGTTCTCCCAGATGAAGGTACGGACTTCAGATTTCCCTTTAGGTTGGTAGTTAGACTTGACCCAGGAAGAATGTTGGGACAGCGGGTAACTTAATTCTTGATTACTGAGCAAAAGACATAATTTAAATAGTGAATTGGGAAAAGAAGTGTGTTATGGATCAGAAGCTAATTATTTGCTTATCAAGATCCGGACAAATGTATAATAATGCTTGGAATTGCATATGGTTTGTCTCTCTACTGTTTATGTGTGGATATATCTTGGGTATTGACATTTGTCTTTTTTCTTTATAGGCTTTGGAAGAAGTTGACAAGAACATAATGACAATGAGAACTATGCTCTCAGGAGATGGTGAAGTTGAACCAAACATGGATCAAGTTTCACAACTCACAGTTGAAATCTGTAATGAAGATGTTATATATATTTTTATTCACAAGTTATCTATTTTGGGATGGGAAGTAAGTATATAAAATGACTTGTGCATTAAATAAAGCAAAAGTTGTTAAATATACGATTACTAGTGGATTAAGCTTATATTCTTGACAAATAATGGTTAATCTGTGCATAGTCTAGGAAAAATTTGGTCCACTCTTGGTCAATATTGTTGAAGCAAAAGGTTGATTCTGTATGTTGCTGTGTACTATACATGGAGAACCATTTAGAGTTATTGGACTTCCTCGTAGTCTGGTAAGAGTTACTAAATCTTTCTCTGCGGTTCAATTACTTTTGTTTTGTCATACATGCTGAGGGCTTTTATGATTAGATTTCATATTTTGATAGGAGAATTCCACCTCAAACTAAAGAAAAAATGTAAAAGGAAAAGACTAGTCATTTATATTTTTGGCATAGTCTAAATTAGAAGGCAACATGCAGTTTAGCTACCACTACTCAATAAAAATTTTCTATTGTTGCTTTTACACTGTAATTCAAACTCTTCAAGATGAAGGGAAGAAATGGAATTCTTAAAAAGAAATTTTTATTACTTTCCTTTCTCTTTCTCCTTCAATATTTTGCTTTAACTCCAACAGAAAATACCTCATGCTGTCCCATACTGTGTCATTCTAAATACATGAAACTGTCAATCTGAAGACCTTTTGCTTCAACTATTTTTCAATTTTACCTCTATAGAATTCAAACTTTTCGCTGTTGTACTGAAATTATCAAATTTTGTGAAGTTGTCAATGAGAGTTTTCTTAACAATGAACTACAATCAACACGTGTACCTCTTCTTATTGTTATCTTTGATTCACTTAGGCGTATGTGATAAAAGCAATCATCTTTGTTTTCAAGGTTTCTGTAAGAGTCTCTGTTTGTAATATCCACTCAGCTTGTTCTTTTTCAATTAGCGTTGCACTTTTCACTTTCCTACTTATTTCTTGTCTATGGTTCATGTAGATAATGGGTATCCTGTCTGAATGAACCAACTATTGTTAATGTTTTAAGCAGCTATGATAACAAGGAAATTGCTCTGAATTGTGGAAATGTGCTGAGGGAATGCATCAAATTTCCTACTCTTGCAAAGTAAGAGATGCATACTTTTAACTTGCATATCTTTTTATTTTTGTATAGAAGCTTCCTTGTCACTCTTACATGAAAATGGGCATAAAAAGTATGTATATATAAGGCCTCTATTCACAATTCTGCTGTACACGATCACAATTTCCCATAATTTTATTTCAGATACATATTGGAGCCTCCAAGTTTTGAGTTGTTCTTCAAATTTGTGGAGCTGCCAAATTTTGATGTTGCTTCTGATGCATTTTCTAAATTTAAGGTCTGATATCTGCCTTACGTAGTTTTGATTTGTATGTATCTCAGTGTTTAAAAACCCTTTGTGCTATTCTTTGTGACATATATAAGGAACATGTCACAGGATCTGCCCTCTAAACATCCACCTGCAGTTTCTGAATTCCTGACTACTCACTACAATGAGGTTTGCTCGTTATCAGTATAAACTGAAAGTATTTTTTGACTTATTTGTATTTAGAGTTCTTTTCACCAGAAAATAAGTCACCCTTCTACAATTGAATGCTCCCTATTCACTTTTTAACCATCTCCTCACAGTATAGTTTCAAAGTTTTGTGTCTAAATTGAATAAATTGATGAGAAAGTAAACGGATTTTTTTTGTTTGGCTACAAAAGTTTAATGGGAGAACTCTACTGTGGAAGGAGGGATTAATTTCACTTCAATTCATGCCATTCCACCAATTGTGTTCACTCATGTTTCTCATTGTCTCGTTTCTAGTTCTTTGAGCAGTATGAAAAACTCTTGACCTCTGCCAACTATGTGACAAGAAGGCAGTCCTTGAAGGTTAGTTATGAGATATGGAAATGCAATCTGTGCTGCATGTGATCGTTACTTGACATTATAGCTCTATTGACAATATAACATGGATGAACTTTAGCTTCTCTCTGAATTTCTTTCGGAGCCTCCAAGTTCCCATATAATGAAGCACTATATTGCGGAAGTTCACCACTTGAAAGTCATGATGACATTGCTGAAGGTACTAAATGCTCTCTTCCTGATCTCAGACACTTGTGGGATTATATGATGTCACGATCAATGTGGAATCTTACGAAAGTTTAGGTTAACTTATTTATATTCATTAATGTGCTTACGAATCGGAAGAAATGATAGATTGCAACAGAGTGGAAAACGCTTTCAAAGTAACCTGGATTTCTTCCAGAGGTATTCCTCATCTTTTCCTCTTATACAACTCCCTTCGTACAGGATTCAAGCAAAAACATTCAAATATCTGCCTTCCATATTTTCAAGGTAATCAACTTTCCTCTATACTTGTTTATAGTTGCTTAGCGAGAATATGCTTATACATGTCCGGTGGTGAAATATGATGAACAGAGGCAGGAGTTCAGGGTTGATGGGTAGCAGCACTTCATTTGATTTGTTAGTTAAACCCCAGAGACTGTTCTTCAAAGATTTGGCTGTTAAAAACTAATCTGAAGCGCATATAAATGAAGGGAAGTAAAAGTTCGTTCCTTTGGTTTCAAATAAACAAGTTCAGTCTCTCATACTTTTTGATCATTTCCTGATCAGTAATTTGACTAAAGACATGACTGATATGAGTCCAGGAAAGAGTATTTGGCATGGCCTTTGATGTGAAGACACTGAACAAGTTTCTTAAACTTCTTTCTTCTGTTCATTTTATTTCATTTTTTATCACACACGGGTTTATGGAATGCAAGTCATTTTATCCATCTTCTTTAAAGACTAATTGATTTGCCACTACTTTGTATTTCGAGTATTTTATTTAGATGATAATATGAATTGTGGATTTCAGGAAATGTAATGATCATGGAGGTCTAAAATCAAGAATGTTCTAGACATTCAGTTGTTTCATTCCTAATTTATCATTGAATTTGATTTTGGCATTTAATTTACAGATTTTTGTTGCTAATCCTAGCAAACCTCGAGAGATAAAAATCATATTGGCAAAGAACCATGAAAAGCTGTTGTCGCTGCTCAACGATCTCTCTCCTGGCAGAGGTATTTGTATCTCGGTGCAACAATTCACCAGTTAAATGATAAGAGTTATCCATGATTTTATTTTCATTTTGAGATTGGCTCTTCCTTTTTGAGTTATCTACTTTGTGTGCCTGCTAATTCCATTAGGTATTGCAGGTGGTGAAGATGATCAATTTGAAGAGGAAAAGGAAATGATAATCAAGGAAATAGAAAGAGTGTCTCGACTACCAAAACTCAACTCCTAAGTATATTTTACTTGCTGGATTTATCATGTCTTGCCGAGCCATTTACTTAATAGTCTTCACCTTTTTTATCTTTTGTTTTTTTTTCTTTTTTCTTTTTCAGGTTCGTTAGGTTGTAGTGTATAATGAGCAACTGAAATTGACTATTCTTTTTTTGGTTTTGGTTCGAGGCATATGATAGTATTAATTTACGCTTCATTTATACTGCAAAATCACATAATGCATCGTATAACCAACGGCAATAGACCAACATTTCACTCTGTTTTCGAGCGTTGGCATGCATACAAATTGGTGAAATGCCATGAACGCAACCTGATTAACTTGTTCGTGCTCAAATCTTCCGTTGACACTCGTTATCTAGATCTTATCTTCAAATGGCCTGTCGACGTGCTTTACACAATGGCCTGTCGACGTGCTTTACACCTCAAGACGAACCCAACCTTATTAGAGTTATTAGTTACTATAGGTGACATTTAGGTGACGCAGAAGGGCATTCATAAAGGTGTTTAAAGGAATGGCAATGTCCTTAGCAACGGGATTCACTATCATTTTCATTTATATTGCAGTGAAAAGATGAAACAAACATTATATATCTGGAAAATTAAATTCACACGCTGACAAAGAAATGATTACATGCATATTAATGATTCGAGTTTATAGGAACATTAGTAAATCTTTAGGTAGCAACATACGCACAGGCACAGACGCATGTACAATTTGCATTTAGGTCACTTTTGTACTTACTAAACGATAAAGCAACATTATAAGACCATCTAAGACGAACCAGAGGTCAGGTGGTAACACATTATCTTAGTTGTTTCCCTGTCTCATCATCCGCAGAATGGTAAGAAACAGGTTGAGAACATCCAGATAAAGAGTGACAGATGCCCAGATATACTCGTCATATGTGAAGCGCTTGATCAGATTGTCAGTGTCATATACAATGTAACCAGAGAAAATTATAGCACCGATTGCGCTATAGATGGCAGCAGAGGTGGATCCAAGTGGGAAGAACATCTGCATAACCAAAAATAAAAAAACGGTTCATCAGATTATGTAATCGTAAATGTAGCTGTGCTCCTAGATGCAAAAAACCGAGAGAGAGAGAGAGACCTGGATAAAACCGGTAAAAACCAATACAATTAGGCTAGTGAATAAGATTGGCCCAAGATAACTGAAGTCCTTGCCCTTCTTAGAAGCCCAGAAAGTGTACCCAGTCAGAGCCGCAACTACGGCTGATGTCAAGATTAAGGCTTCGAGCACAATTCTTCCTGTGAATTGAAATACAATTGTATGTGAGGGGAGAAACATGTAATGGATGGCACAAGATTATATCGAAATTCCTAAAAAACCTACTAACCTTCAGTATTGGCACAGGTCACGCCAACAGTGAGACTCAGAGAAGCAGTAAAGAGCCCAAGGAATACGAAGTTCAGCGGGTGCTTTTGTTGAAAAATGTGCAAGGGCCACAATACTGTACAAGATTTAGGTTCATTAATAAGATTTAATAATGCATATGTAGGGCATAAAAATAAAAGATCACATAAATGATAAATCTAAATTCCCCACCCCAGCGAGAACTCCTATAGGAACCCAAGCACAGAAGAAATTTTTTTTTGATAAGAGCACACTGTGCGAAATCTATATTCACAGCATAACAACCAAGAATGATGTAACCATACCCAAAATCTCCGCTAATCAACACTCGCACAGAAATTATGTGAAGAATCACACAGGAAAGGCAGTAGTAGCATGCACATTATGATGTTTTTATGTATCAAGCAACACACACATGAAGACTCCACAATTGGATTTAGGAATTAGGATACATGTGAATGGAGCACCAGTGGTTGAATTTCACGCCTAAATCCCAAAGAAGAAGAAGAAAATAAACCCTACAAGATCAAAAATTGTGAACAAAGATAAACCCTTTCTTCCATTACCCCCAAAAAGATCTCATTTCACAGTCAAAATGCTTATAAAAACACTCGCACAGAAATTATGAGAATAATCACACAGGAAAGGCTGTAGCATGCGCATTATGATGCTTTTTTGTATCAAGCAACACACACATGAAGACTCCACAATTGGATTTAGGAATTAGGATACATGTGAATGGAGCACCACCAGTGGTTGAATTTCACACCTAATCCCAAAGAAGAAGAAGAAGATAAACCCTAACAAGATCAAAAATTGTGAACAAAGATAAACCCTTTCTTCCATTACCCCCAAAACGATCTCATCACAGTCAAAATGCTTATAAAAACGATCTATTTCACATAAAATCAGCAGCTGGCCTTTTGTCTGGTCAAACATCTATAAAAACTACAAATGTATGCCAAATCCAGAAAAAAATTGCATGCTTCCAGAAAGAGTGTTTCAAGATGAGATGGACGGAACGACAGTGTATATAATGACGACAACTATCAAATTTAAACCACAGGAGCACACATCAGTGTATTCAAGTGCAAGAATCAAGATTTCAAACATCATAGATATATATATGTGTACACTGCGATAGATATAGGTGCACTGATGGGATCACAAATTGTAAATTATATTTTATGAATTGATAGCCATGAAAACAAAATCACACGTTTACATGAATACACAGAATTATATGTATTTTATTCATATGCTTTATCTTGTGGGTAAAATGAAGAACAGGATCCTGGAATTGCCCCAAAAAGATGTCTATTTTCCTGTCCTCGCCAGTATACAAGTGTATGACATGTATGTATGTGCAGCGATGTAATATCAAGAATTGCACAAAAAACTTGAGAATAAATAATATGCTTACAAACGAAGGGGGTGAAGAGGAGGAAGAGCAAAATCCAAGAATTTCCACGGAGCAGGTCATTGATGGGGGCGTAAAGAACAGTCACAGCGGAGACAACAGTAGTAAGGAGGATCTGGGCAGCCAAAATACCTGTTAAACACAAATTTACATGAATAATCACCTCTAATTGTTAAACTTTTACACTAGATGGTTAACAATACCGTAGACTTTGCGGATGAAACCCCATCGGAGCTGATTCTCGCCGTAGCCGATTCCCGGATACAGCAACCCATCACCGGCCTCGATGTCAATATTATTCTTCATATCGTCGACGCCGGAATAGCCGTTCATCTTGAATGGGATTCTTGATGCTGTAATGAGGGTATCTCTCTCTATCTCTCCCTCTATGTATATATGCTTGTACGCGGTGGATGACTTCGATATGGTCGTCTGATATAAACTTCCGTGGACCCTTGCCACGAGGGGAAATTTCAATATTGGTCCTCAAATTTATGATTCGAATAGTGTATTAGTCCATAAACTCTTTAAAATTGTGCAGTTAGTCATGAACAATGGAAATATTTGATAAAATATACAGCCCCTGTTTGGGAGGCATTGTATCTAATTTTTAAAAGAAATCATTCCGTTACACAATGCCACGTCAGTGAAAAAGAGCCGTAATGCTTGACTGAAATGAATGAAATTATCAATATACCCCATTTAATTTAATTCACTTCTCTTTACAAAAGGGTATTTTTGGCATAAAAGTGCATTTTGTGTCCGTAATCACTTCACAAATGGAACTCGCTGACATATCAAACAATCAAAAAATCGATTAAAAGATGGAAGAAATGGGGCTCAAACAGGCGCATAATTCATCACCTCAATCTTGCGTAAAGATATGATGGTTGGAATTTCTAGTCATTAGTCCAAGGTAAGAAAAAAATTTAATTTTATAAAGTTGGATATACAGCTAAAATGGGAAGTAGAGGGACCAACATACTACTTAGGTAAAAAATTGGAGTAGAATAGTATAGTTTTTACTTCAAAAATCGCACCATTTACCCCTATCATATAGCATCAAGTACAATGTCATCCCATTCTATTTTCATTTAACAGAAAAGCCCCCAACTTATAAGTTTAGTTTAGGCGCAACCATAGTCCCCAACGACATATGGGAATATAATATTAGGGACGGGCATCGAGTGTTCGATTCTGGTATCTTAAAAAGTTGAACATGACCTATTCCAATTGAGAATTATGAAAATAGAACCGCTAATTCTATGGACAGAAAAAGGAACCAAATATTTATATAAATTCAAATAAATTATTATTTAATATTAGAAAAATATTTTTAATAATCGAGTAAAAAATTAGTTCTATCTATAAAATCGAGAACCGGACCATAACCATTCAATTCTTTATTATAAGATCCATAACCAAAACTAAACCGGACTAGTTGGTTCAATCCCAAACACCTACTTGTTATTAAAGAAATAATTATTGATTAATAGGCCAATGTTCCTAAGATAATTGACACGATATAAAGTAGCATCAAGTTTACAAATATATTCATTTTAACTTTACAAAATAATTAATTTATGTCGCTTTTAGAGCATCTCCAATGAAATTATTGGATTGCTATATAAGTGACAATGCGATTTGAAAAGACTTTGATGTCTAATAAATAAACATTCAAGTCTAATAAACAGGCAATTGAGTTCAATATATTCTATGAATTGCTATATAGATGTCATTTAATTTTTTTTAAATAAAAACAAAACCACATAAATTTGGATACAAATTCCAACATAGTTTATGAATTTTAGACAGAAGTCTAGGCATTTTCTATATATATATATATATATATATATAATTTTAAGCAATCCATAATTACATTGAAAATGTTTTCATGCTCTTAATTTCACAAGGGTGGTTATATTATCACCATAACAAGTATTTGATATACAACATTTTTCTTATTTACTTAAATAGTTGCGGGTAAAATGACATAAATATTCAATCCGTTCGATGTAATTCCGCAAGTGTACGAATCGTGACAAGTAATAAAGTGGATTTATCAAGTCCGAATATCGTCCCACATAGACTATTATCTACTATAAATTTTTAAACTAACCTAACTTTAATTTAAATTATTTTG
>CAIGRP010045893.1:0-32002 GCA_903798385.1 Fraxinus cuspidata
TTTTTTTTTTTTTTGGGAAAAAGAATGCCACACAATAAATTTGGAGTAATTCGATCACGTAGACAAAATTAGAATGTGCTTGTAAGCAAAGTTGCTCAAAATAATTTGATATATGTATTGTATACCACTTTTGTTTCAAAATACAGTTGAAGGTAATCAACGTTGGAGTATTTCTAATATATTAAATCAGAGTTTCACTTATGGACCTTAACTATAGTTACCTTGTAGTCTATAGTAATTAAGTCAATTGCTTTTTGCTCAATAGGATCACAAACAAAAATAGAGAATTTACAGATAGAAAAGTCAAAACAATAAACACATTTAAGTGTGCGTTGCTCCATTCTTATATATATGTTCGTATGCACCGATTTAGCTAAACAAAAGGCCACAAATGACACTAAGTCCTTTATAAAATCAACAAGCATGTTTAGTACATAGTATTAACAGTAGGCCAAGATTTCTACTACTCTTTATTTTTTCAATCAAGTCGAGTGTGGTCTAATCTAATCTCGTAGACCAGACATGCCATTTACAATATTACCCTCAAGCCTGGTTAGTGGTGGTCGTGTGAAGTCCAACGGAATTGCCCTCCGTTTTCTTCTTCTCTAATTCTCTCATGGTGGATCTCCACCTACAGAAAGTACCAAACAGGACTTCCATATCCTCTAGGGTTCTTCCCCGTGTCTCAGGTAGCAATGTGTAGAAGAAAATCCAAGCTACAGTCGCAACCCCTGCGAACAAAAAGAAAGCCCCTCCAATTGTAATGCTCTTGTACAGGGATAAAAATGTCATTAATATCACCCCACTGACGATTCTATTAACCGCGACTCCTATACTGCACCCTTGGGCCCTTAGCTTTAACGGGAAGATCTCGGAGCTGTAGACCCATGCAATGGGACCCATCCCAATCGAAAAAAATGCAACACATGATAATGTCATGAGGATGCACAAGGCAACGGCCCACGTTAATTTTTGATCGGGATAGTGATTGATTACGGTCAATCCAATGGCTAGGCTCGCGAGGGAGAATATAACACCACCACAACTTGAGAGGAGCAAAACTCGCCGTCCAATCCTGTCTAGCAAAAATGTGGACACTAGGACGGAGATTGTCTTTGAGATTCCTACTGCTATAGTGGCAAGTAGTTTGTCCGTATTACTTTTCATACCAGCTTTTTCAAAAATTCTAGGACTGTATATCACAACAGAATCTATGCCAATCGCTTGTTGGAAAAAATGTATACCAATGCCCGCCAACATAATGTGTAGAACCCTCGGTGTAGGGTGGAGGAACATTTCTTTCCATACATCCTCTCCATGGCTTCGTTTTGGAACAGAAACGACGTCGTCGTTGCAATTTTCTGGCAATCCTGCAGCCTCTTTAATATCAGCCAATCTCATTTGGGACTCCTCTAACGAATCCGAGGTTTTGTTCAAGACTTTTCTTGCATCGCCTAAACGACCTTGCATGACTAGCCACCGGGGTGACTCGGGCATGGCTAGAACACCCAAACCTAGGACAACCGATGGAATTGCACTAACACCAAGCATGAATCGCCAGCCCAAGTTCGTTGGAAGCTTGGAAAATGCATAATTTGATATATATCCTAACAATACACCTACAAAACAATTTAAATTAGTCCATCGCCAAAGCAAAAAAAAAAAATTGTACGGAGTACAAGATAAAGAATTTTAGTTTATACACATTTTTACCTTTATATATATATATATATAAGAGTAGTAATATTAACAAAGTAATTTGATTCTTTAAATTAGTATTTTAATATGAAAGAGAAGTAGACAGAAAGGAGCTAGACTGATAGAGTTGAAAACTATAAAAGCATCAAGTTATTAGTTTGGTCCAACCAATGCAATGCTTATGAATAAATTTAGATAATTAGGCTTTAGTCAAACAACTAACCATAGCTTCTATTTGATAGTCATTATTTGACAAAACAAAATTTCGAAGAGTGAATTTTTGGAAAATATATAATTAAAAAATAGAAAAAAAATTTAAATTTACGTACACAATATTTTATTATATGAATATGTGATTAAAAATGAGTATATATATATATATAAAGTTTTTGGATAATGGTTGTCAAACATGGACATTATCTTAAGCCCCATTTGATACCGCTAAAATTTTTGATTAAAATTTAATTCAAAATTAATAATTAATTTTAATCACATATTTTATATAATTCACAACTTTTCAACCTTATATTTCATTAACTTTTATCAAAATTTATTAAAAATTTGATTTTAATCTTCCATGAATTATTCAGAGCGGCCCGTTAAATTAAAGAATACTATATTATCTACGTAATAATTTATAGATAAAAAACTAGGAATTACAAAGAAGAGAACCGAACGGATAAAAATTTAACACCAGAAGGAACAAAAGAGAAATATATATATATATATAAAGTTTTTGGATAATGGTTCTTAAGCCCCATTTGATACCACTAAAATTTTTTATTAAAATTTAATTCAAAATTAATAATTAATTTTAATCACATATTTTATATAATTCACAAATTTTCAACCTTACATTCCATTAACTTTTATCAAAATCTACTAAAAATTTGATTTTAATCTTGCATGAAGTATCCAAAGCGGGCCGGTTAAATTAAAGAATACTATATTATCTACGTAATAATTTATAGATAAAAAACTAGGAATTACAAAGAAGAGAACCGAACGGATAAAAATTTAACACCAGAAGGAACAAAAGAGAACGAAATTACATACAAGATAAATTTACAGATCCCATATTAATTCGTGGTTGGCTTGATGCTTCCTATGCTATTATTACACACGCAAGGAATAATAATTATCTATTCAAATAACCAATGTTTTTCTAAAAAATGTTAAATTGAGAAACAAGACAATGACTTCTCATGTGAATACACAATTTCATTTTTATGTTATAGTTGACGGTTTATAAAATTATTGAAACTAAGACTAATTTTTTAATTAACAATTATGAAGAAATTAATCTTCGGGAAAAAATTCAAATGAAAATTTTCAAACTTGTTCTTCCTAGAAAAAAAATTATGTGTTACATGCATTTAAAACTTAAAAAGTAAATTGTCAGAAATTGTTACCTAAAAAAACAAGAATAGAAGATTTGTGTGGAAATTCAAGACGGAGAAAAACTAAGTGCAGAAATTGAGAAATTCACTATATCAAAAACGGTTACGAGAGGTGCGACCTCTTGGCCCAATCCCTCCGCTGCCACCACATATTCTATTTTTTTTCCTCATAATTTTAGTTCAATATATACGTCGCACTACGAATTTTTCAGATCAAGACAAACAAACAAAATTCGAGTAATTGTACGTTAAAAAAATGTCATATATGTGTCTATGCTCAATCTATGCACATTTTAGTATGTGTGAGAATATGTACCAGCATTGATGAAGACTTCAGGGAAAGAAGTGAGGAATCCACGAGATGCGGCCGGAGATAACTCAGCCGTATACACGGGAGCTATCATCAGAGCATAGCCGACTCCGATCCCAGCCACGAACCGGCCGAACATAAGAAATGCATAGTTGGTGGCAAAGGCCATTAAAAAAGCTCCGGCAAAGAAGATTGCCCCCGCCAAGACTATGGTGTAACGGCGGCCAATCCAGTCGGAGGTACGTCCGGCAAAGGCGGATCCAACAAGGGCGAAGACATTTATGGTCCCCACTAGGATCTCTATTTGGACATCGGAGACTTTGAGGTCGTCCTTGATGTAGATTATTGCTCCACTCATCACTCCTGTATCTGTAAAAATTATGAACAACTTACACATGAACGAAACAAAATCTTATTGAAGCACGAATCAGTATTACTATTGTTATTATAATTATTATTACCATATCCGAGTAAGATTGATGACATTGAAGCTAAAAGAGAGCAAGCCAAAGCAAACTTGTTTCTCTTGTGCTTCTTGGGGAGGGCCAAATCGGAAACCGGCAGCTGGGATTGGTTGGTGTCTCCATTTTTTTCTGGGTTTTGATCAGCCATCGGAATAGAGTCAATTTGGAGTGAGTTTCGATGACCAATAATTTGTTACTTCCTTAATCTTTTGGAAGATAAGGGACAAAGTGTGAGTTCTTTTGGTGTATACTTGTACACATATATATAGACAATAGCAGCACAAAATTGTGGAAAATATTACTTACTGGTGAGGCTTGCTTGAGATTTTTTTTTTTTTTACATCGATTTTGACAATTTTTTTAATAGCATCATTTATGGGATTTTAGAAAAATCAATATTTGTTAGTTTTTTGGAAACTAGCATGTTTGAACCCCACCTTTTTTTTTTTACAAAAATCTATTTTGAAATAATGATTTAATGGAGAATTTGTGATTAAAAAGTAAGGAAAAATTTTAAATTTGTATGTAATATCATTTTATTGAAAAATATGTGACTAAAAATAAGAAAGAAAAAAATATATTTTTTTAAGATAAAGAGGACCAAACAAAGACTAAGTACAGTGTAATTCTTGTTGTATTTCTCAATCCACCAAATCGGTGAATTTTAGTTGTTTCTCAAATTTTAGTCCAATTTTACCCTCTAGAAAATGATTATTTCCAACTCTGTTATTTTGTTAAAAACTAAGCATCTATTTGGTGGCCATTTTTTTGGAATAACTTTATTTTGAATAGTGAATTTTTGGAGAATATTGTTGAAAAATAGGAAAAAATTTTGAATTTATATATATAATATTTTATTATGGGAATATGCTGTTGAAAAGAGTATGGAAAACAAAAATAGACTAACCAACAAATGAAAATACATTAACTATAATTTATTTACAAGCAAAAATAAATTAATTAATAACTAAAGATTTGCTTAATTTACTTCTAAGTAAAAAATAAATTTTTATTTATAAGTAATATTTCACTTGTTAAGTTATAAATTAACTTATATGTATAAAAATTACTTATAAGTAAAATTTTTATTATAATAAAAATTTATATAAAAAATTATAAATTGAAATTTTACTAAGAGATGCGGATGTAATTTTATTATTTTTAAAAAAAAATCAAAACTATTGAATAATATGCTCTAAGGTGTGAATTGATTTTTTATTTTTTTTTAAATAACTCAAAAATCATCCATTTGGATTTTTCGTACACACCAAAATCAGTACTAGAGAAAAAAAATAATAATAAATAACCGCTCGAAAATCCCAAGTCGGCCATAATTGGTGTCCCCACTAATATTTTATCTTGACACTAAGCTGTGAGATGTCAAAATATTTATGGAGGCCAATTGATGGACCACCACCTTATCATTACATGTGATTTTTTTTTTTTTTTAGGGATAAAGTTACTTTGTCAGAATTTAATCGAGCGTGTAACAATAGATGATTGGATGTAAAAGATTCACTTTGTTTTAAGCCAAAGACAGAAATTTAGGCACTTCCTGTTAAAGGAAAAACGTGATCGAGCCCAAATAATGGACCGATGATTCATTAAAATTGCACGAGGAACTTACAGACATTGATTAGACATTATCCATTTATTTGCGTAGCAATTTTTTCTACTTCGGCGAACGACTACAGGTATTTTTGACATGTTAAGTTAGAATAAACTTTAGATGACAAAAGAAAAAAGTTCATCACTTGCTTCAGTTACGTGTCTAACAAGAGCTAGTGGAGTATTGAATTTTCGCATATTTAGAAGGAAAAAAACTGTTGTTTTCAATGTATGTGGAAGCTGGAAAATCCCAATTTCTCTTGGTATATTTTATGCAAATTAGAGTGTGACACCTTGATTCCACTTCATTCTGCTGCGGATCAAATAGCAAAAGTTGACACGAAATTTGTGAAAGTAAATTTAGGGGTGGGCATTTTCTACTATAATCGGACCAGAACCAAATAGAATCGGTCGGTTATGTTTGGTTCTTCTACTAAATGGATCAATTTTGAGATTGTACGTCAAAAATTGATTGGATTTGGTTCGGTACTCAGCATTGCCTTGAAAATCAATAGTGAATTCAATTTTCTAGAATTTTTCTTTTCGCTTGTACCAAGATACACTAGAATTTTGAACACTGGATCCCAAAATTATCTCACATTAAAATTTTATTTTTTATACGCTTCTTCTTCTTTCCTTTAATGGATAATCAAAATTTAAATATAAATAATTTTATAAATACTTTACAAATTCATAATTTTAAGGGATAATAGCAGCAAAAGTCCCAGACCTTTAAAACAATAGCAGACTTTTCCAAAATCTTTGATTTGTTGTAGCGTCACTCCTAATCTTTTGAAACGTTACAGGTGTGGCCCTTTTGGATGATTTCCATCCAATATACCATCAGTTGATCCAAAAAATTGATTTTGATAATACTTTAAAAAATTTTAAAAGGACAAACTGGTAACTATCTATTAATCACATTAAATAATTAAATAATAAACAAAAAAAGAAAGAAAAGTCAACCCCACCCCAAACGAAACCCCAAAACAAAACCACATCCCCCTTCTCTTACATCCGAGCATCAAACTCCAGGGGCAGCAGCAGGCGGCTTCTTTTTCCTCAATTATTTATCGCCACTGTTCTCTACCTTCGTCAAACTTCAGACCCCATTCTTTGTCTTGCCACTGTCACGCCACCAATCTTAGGTCGCCTTCACCACCGTCGGAATCTAGGCCAAATTCTAGGAAACCTCCAGCTATGTCTTCAAGTGCCTTTTTTGCTTGTATTTCATTATAGCAATTAATTTGACCAATCTCATTCTTGCAATTTAATTATTACATGGAAAAACTGTTTATTTATTTCTAATTAGCTGAATAATTGAGAAATAAATGATATAGGGGGAGGTGGCTTTGGTTTGGGGTTTCGTTTGGGGTGGGGTTGACTTTTTTTTTTTATTATTTCTTTTCTTTTTTTGTTTATTATTTAATTATTTAATGTAATTAATAGATATTTACCATTTTGTCATTTTAAAATTGATTAAAATGCGGTAAAAATCAATTTTTTTGGGTCAACTGAAAGTATTTTGGATGAAAATAGTCCAAAAGGTACTCACTTGCAATGTTTCAAAAAGTTAAGGGTGACGGCTACAACAAATCAAAAATTTGAGAAAAGTCCGCCAATATTTTAAAGGTTTGCAGCTTTTGCTGCAATTATCCCTAATTTTAATGTAACCAATAGAAAAAATATATATTTTTTTAGTTCAATATTTCATAAGACTTCAAATTTTTCGTTGTTTTTAAAGTGATCACCCATCAAGATCCTTAAGGATTACTAAAGATGGATTTTCCTAAAAATTAATTTTCGATCGATATTATATTGTTTATGATGTGTTCCATAGTTTTTTTTTTCGCCTTTTTGAGTTAATATTAAGTTTTGGAATGAATTTTTGTTTGTCGTCTTATTTAATTGATTTTTTTTTGTATTATTAGATTATAAGAATCACAAGTGATTTCATACTCTATTTTTATCTATTTTCAGTCTCACAAGTAATTTCATACTTTGTTTTTATAGTTTTTTCAATATAAAGAACTAGACCGGACCGAATTGAAACCGGTTGGTTTGGTTCTATAATTGAATATGAAACCAATTATTCAATTTCTAATATTTCCATTGGTATTCGGATCGGGGTTCGAATGCCCACTCCTACAGAAAATTTGCGGTCTATACTTGGAAAAGTTGTTCATGTCATTTCAATCTTGATTGATTAGTGGAATATATGGTCTCCTTGTGGATTCCTTTCCTAGTGTATATGGTAACTAGGATAAAAAGGAAATTGAGGCATAGGATTCCTTTCCAAGTGTATATGGTATATAGAATAGTAATGTAATTATATTATTGAGGAATAAAATGTTTGTATACAATGTTGTTTAATGAATAGAGTAATTTTAATCATTGTCAGGGTTGCAATAGTTATGTGACAACTTGTTATTTATAGAGACAAAATTATAGGAAATTAATGTCTAAAATAAAAAGATATCATATAGGATGATTAGTGCAATCGTTGATTGTAAATAACATTACTTAAATATATTTTAGCAAGAGAGAAACAAATGTTAGAATGTATTTTATTAAATCAATTTCATGATCAAATCACTTATTCGAGATAACAAATTAAAGTGCAATTATATCATATTTTTATGCCATTTTTTAGATTTTTAATATATATATATATATATATGATCATTTGCCCATTGTGTACACTGGACAAGAGATATGTTTGCCGACTGATGAGTTGCTACATCGTTGATGGGGTTTAAAATATCGATGACATGACAATACCACATGTTGTTATCACATCATCGATGGGCAACATATTAGTGAGCAGCAAGAGAGCAGTTCTAATATATTAATTTGAGCCCATGATCAAAGAGCACTCCATTATGTAGATCTTTGCACTAAACTATTATAATTCCCTTTTAATGCGAGAAAAGTGCAAGACAATCCTTTTATACTTAAATAATTATTAATCTTCATTTTAGAAAGCGTGGCATATACAAAACGCTCTTATATGCCTCGAAAGACCAAAGAGAATTTGTACCTAGCGCGCACAAAAGCATTATCAAGTTATTCTTCTAAGTACGTGTCCAGTTGCGCTGTACTCAACCTACTGCCTTAATATTTTACTAACTTATTTGCTTTTCATATGTTCGATCACATTCTGCTTGCATGAATTTGATCTTATTTATTCGTCTTCAATAATTTACCTATTCGACTGTTTTTTTTTTTTATAGTTTTTCTAGATGACTATGTCATTTGCAGTTATATTTAGATCGATCTAAACCAACAGTTAAAGGTGATTACCTAATTTGCCACTACCTGCAACCCCAATCTCGACTGTCACTTTTTTTATTTTTAAAGTGTAGCAAAATTAATTGACAAAATAAAATATTAGTGGGAACAAATATTATGACCTGGTTGGGATTTTTGGGCAGGTATGATTTTTTTGTAAAGTACTATTTCAACGTTTACGAAGGACTCGATTTTGTGTGAGAAAAGGATAGATAAAACAGAATTCTTCATATGCATATTGCGAAAAACTCAAAAAAAAAAAAAGGGTCAATGTAGTGAACAAATTTTACTGTTGGTATGAGTTTTATGACTTACCAAAGAATTGTGCTGAGATTAACTAAGGAAAAGGCACTGGAATTTAAATTAAAAAATTGAAAAAAAAAATCTTTAATAAATATAAATTTCTTTACAAAAATGTTAATTCATTATGGAATTTATGCCAACACTGAACCATAAAGAGCATAAATTGGATTTTAGGATAGGACAATTAGCCCCTGCTTCCAGAGACTTGTCTTTTATTCTTGCTTCAAGCTTAGGTAAGCCTGGGATTCTAGAAATAATGGACCGAAGCTAGTGTGATGGACCCCGACCTTATTCAAACTCGAGAATTTATTTTATCGATACCTCTCGGCTCTCTTAGTTACACTACGTCTTGAACCGAGTCCCCATTTCCGCTTTCTCTACCCGACAAGATCAAGATCAGCAACCACACTAGGTAGTTCCCATCGCTTTGACAACAATTAAAGCTATGACTATTTCTGATTTTTCTAGGGGCATATTTATTACTAGGGGATTTAAATTCTTCCGTGCATTAGTAGAGCCAATTAGTGTCGGAGAAATCCTGGCTGTCGGTAAGGAAGAGGTGCTTATGACAACAACTATTCATTTGTTTAGTTCCCAATCCTTGCCCCGTTTTTATGAAATCCAATACTTCAGAGTAATGCCAATAAGCTCAGTGGTGGTTCAAATCCACCTTCCTTCTCGTGAGCTGGGCCTCTGATCCACGTATTTTTACGATACTAGGTGTCTAGCAGCAAAGTTCCCCTTCCCATTTTCTACTCAAGCCTCGACTGCCACGAGAGTCTCTTTTGCTTTTTAGGTGCAACGGATAACCTTCCCTTCGAATGTCTAGATTACAACTTTAGTAATGGTGAAACGAGTCTTTGGCATGAGGTTTGAGTTGATGAACACGAGAACGTATCGGTTCCGGGATCATTTTTCGGAGATGTGGACATAGCAACCATGAGAAGTGAAAAAACCATAAAAAATGATGATTTTTCGTGGAGGGTTTCATCGGGTGGCAAATGGCCAAAAAGGGTCCCACACCTCCAAGCGTAGAATAGTTTTTCTTGACCTTCTCCTCTAGGAGGAATCAAGGATCATTCTATCACTTCATTGTTCGTCGATGGGATAGCAAGCCAAGTTCTGATTCGTCCTTGATTGTATTGTGTCTATGTAAACTTCTTAGTGGTGGCAATGGACCATTCGGCTCGACCCCATTACCACGAACTCGATTCGTCCAAGAGATGAGCCGAGCTCGTGGCTAGTCAAAGACTAGCAGAGTCCATGCTCGACTCGTCTCTTAAACTTCCCTTGAGCTCGTGGAAGTTTGATTCATTGAGGAAGTCTAGATAATATTAGTTTGGAAGTCCGATTTGATAAAAGATCATTTCATAATGGATTGAGAGTTTGACTGAGAAAATGACTTTGGAATGGAAAAAAATGTGTCTGGGACGTTTTAGGACAGAACCGAGGTGCGGGGACGAGGCGCCGCCTATAGCGCGAAAGGAAACAGAAGGGTTTGCGTCCCTCGCTGCCTCCGGGCAACAACAAGAGCCACAACGCCGCCTATTCGGGGAGGAATTTCACCCTTGTTTGGTTATTGACGCAACGTGTAGGCTCTTTTGTGACTCAGCAATTAGATCATTATTGTATATATTATAAATTTGAGATAATTTTTTAGGTTTAGATTGAGAGAATCAAATCTTGTAAAGACAATTTTAATTTATTGATATTATAAATTCTCTCCCTCTTCCACATTAATCTTGTGTGATCCATAATTTTCATATTACTCATATTATTCTCATTTTTTATTATTTGGTCGGATTTTCAACAAATTGATATCAGGATGATGGTATCTTTATTGGTTCATAACAATTACTTAAATGCTTGATCACCTTTTTCATAATAAGCTGCTTATTTTATTTTTGGGAAGTTTGAAATAGGTCTAGAGCAATAGTGATAATTGACATTGGGCTTACTAATTGTTATGAATGATGGTTTATGACTAGTGCAATCAAAATAGGTAATCGTTCAATTTAATGTGTTTCTAAGTATTTGAATTCAGAATATAAATATTTTGGGTCGTATTTAGAAATATGTTTAACTTACCTCATAAGAGATAATTGGATAAAATTGAATTGTTGATTGTCAATTTATCCACAAATCAGACAAAAGAATATAGGTTGATAATTGAAACGGGAGAAGAATAGGTGGAGTTGGAATCCTAACACCTCTTCTCATGAAAAGTCTTCATAAATCATCTTTCACTTGCAATTAGATAGAAGTAGATATTAGTAGTAAACAATCACAAACATCAATTCATTCATTTGATTCGGTTATATTTGAGTTTTATTTCGAATCTATGCATTCAAGTTAAAGCCTATTCCATGTGGAAATGATACTCTTACTTCTAAAAAATTTTACTCGTCAACGATTATGTACGTTTACTAAATTTCACATAACAGAACACATCCCACTGTTTACGAAAATATATTTCGAATTACCATCGCAAGTGTACGGTTCGTTAACAAATAATAAATTGAATTTTGAGTTCAAATATCGTCACACAAAGATTGATTAGTTCAAATGCAAATTAATGTATTTAATAGATGACAAACGCACTAGGATTCCGAATTCACATGCAATAATCTTTTTTAACCTTAATTATATACTTTGACAACATGATTGAATTTTGACAAATCAATATCTCTATTTTATTTAACAATATCACTCGAGTAATGTTAAACCTACTCTCAAATATGATCCACCCATATTTTTATGACGGATGCTAATTTATAAGAGTGCATGAATTTTTATGAACACTTAAAGATTTACATAGAGTATAGCGATATATTTCTATTCTTTATCGGATTCTATGACAATTTACACTATGTCAAACTTATCTTCCTTTTTTCGAATGCATAAAATAGGTCACCACATTCACACAACTATCGTGCACAATAATTGTGGAGAAAAGAAAATCAGATAAAGCATTCAATATCCAAAACGTGTTTTCAATGTCAAGTATGTAAAACTAAATATTAAAAATTCATATTACACGGTTCATCGTTATTCTAGCACAAATAAATCTTGCATAACATATTGTAAAGAAGAAAGCAAAAGATATAAATGACATTCATCACTCGGAAATTCTTGAATTCAATATTGAACTTCTTGAATTTGATCTTGATTTGTTTATTGCCTCCTTTTGTAATTAATTCTCCATACCCTAATTATGTTTTGAGAGTTGATATTTATATTTCTCTAAAGAATCCCCAAAAAAACTACAAAAATCATGCATATCATGGCTCAAACGGAAGTTTCATTGTTGGAATTGAATTTTGAAGGAAACATAATTTTTTAGCTTAGTTGGCCTGAGAGGACACCCAGTAATAAACGGGGCTGCTGCCAAGTTATAAAAATTTCTGGAACTTTCCTTTTAGCTATTTTCTTCATTCTTTCTTCCATATTGGTCCTCCACATTAAATTATTTCGATTTTAGTACTTCAACTTTTACTCAAATGCATATTAGTCTCCAAACTTTCATTTATTGGCCGATTGATCATTTTTTCTTTTTCAATTACTTAGAAACGGATCTAAAACTGAAACAAAATAAAATAAACCTAAGTTAAGTAAAATTCAATACTAAAACGACACAAAAAGTTAGTAATATGACCCGAATAAGTGCACAAAAATGCACTTATCACCCACCAACCAAGGCCACCTACGTTATAACTATTTTCACATTTTAGGCATGTTTTAGACAACTTTGTTGATGAGTCGTAACATAATTATGGGAAAGATTCACGTAGACAAAATGTGCCATCACTTTACCAATAAATTCCTTCTTTTCCCTTTTATGTTCAAATTCAGCTACTAAAATGACAAAGAACCAACCACAAATTTAGATTAATTATCTCTAGGATCACACAATTTGGATTTATTCATGTAAAAACACATTGAAGACATGTAAAGGTTTCATCTCGAGAGTCTAATTACGTTGGTACGGACGTGCCGAGCTTGAATTTATATATTTAGAATTTGTCAAGTTTTAATTTCTAATCTTGTTGGTAGGGATGAAAACAATTTTAATCAAGTTAGACTTTACAAGTTAGGTGGATTGCCGTATTATTTTGATTGTACTAATTCAATTTGATATGTTATAATGTAGGTCATATCTAGTCTTTTAAAAGATGCTTATTCATCTAACTATTTGAATTGTAGTGTTGCATATTTAAAAATGAGATTTCTTAACTCTTTCGAGAACAATTAAAAAAGGGATAATTCTTGGGTTCTCAACAAACACATATAGTATCATATTTTAATTTAGAACCAAACTAGAGGAAGTAATTTGACTTTTCCTCATTTTTCCCCTTTAAATTTACGTGCTTGATTGCAAGTTTTTTAAGTGATTAATTAAAATTTAAGTTACTATAAGCTTGCACCATACAAAAATGTGTGAATAACAAGTGATCAAAAATGTTTCAATAAAAAACATTGTTTGATCGAAATACATTGAATTATTATCACCCCCAAAAAAACTCTTCACAAAACCACACACTCCATATGTCCAAGAAAAGCTATGCCGTATGTGTAATGACAGTTGTCCCTCTCCAATATTCAGAACACAACCTCAAAAGTCAAAAGTAAACTCCAACCCCTTGAGTCATGACGTCATGTCCTCTCCTTAATTTCAATTCACGTTTTTGGACAAAATAAATTCTTAATCCCACATTAAACAAATCGCAAGAACCTAATTTTTTCATTATCCAAATAAATAAATAATAAATTTAGCCCCGAATGGACAACCATTACTTTTAGATATTTTTTTTCAGATATTTTTTTAACCACGCATTCAATGATTCACATAATAAAATGCTATACATGTAAATTTAAATTCTTTCCTTATATTTTAACAAACATTCTCTTAAAAATCGCTATTCAAAACATGATTTTTCTCATTTAATGACTATCAAACATGAGCTTAGTTCCATATTACTAAGGGACGATCGGATCAAAATCTCATCAGCCAAATAATTAAAAAAAAAAAAAAATTTCCTCACATTTTTTTGATACATCATTAATTTGTAAAAGAAAATTAAACAGACGTACACAGATATGTTTCTTTAACTTTATTTTAGGACCTCACAAATCCAACCACCGTTATTTTTCTTCAGTCTTCCGTTCACAATTTTTGACCACAAGTAGAATGGGGTTCATTGAGTCAATTACAAGCTAGTATGATTCAAGGTTGGAAAGAAAAGTTAGCCCTTAATTGTCTAACACGTGTGCTGTTGAATTTGGGGGTACTATATCATTTCAGAAAGTGATATAAATGCTTACATCGTCAGGGTCCACATTTGTTTCAAACGTTGAATTGAGGCCAAATTGATATATTGAAATTCTTATCCATTCGTTGGCCAATAATCTTCAACCCAACCTAAGAAAGGATTGAAATTTTAAAAACTTTACGAAATAAAATTCATATAAAATATAAAAAGTCATTATATTATATTATTTTTTTAAGTAATTTTCGATGTAGGAGTGTATTTTAACTAAAATGATCTACAAGTGAAAAGAACGCCTACTTTTCTTGAGTGGAGATTGAATTCATTATAAATTAAAAAATAACATTTCATTAATAATCCAATAATTCAACAACAATCCGAAATTCCAAATAATAATGATAATAGCAAAGCAACATTATACAGTAATAAGTTGACAAGGCAATAACAATTCAAACTATCCAATGATAAGTCGACAATGCAACAACAATTTATTAATTTGTCGACGAACCAATAACTATCCAATAATTTCTTTCCGTATAAATTTTTATAAGCATTTGTTTGATAGAGATCAAAAGCTAATTTTTAGTCAATTTCGATAAAAATTGATGAAATGTATGATTAAAAAGTTATGAATCTTATAAAATATATAGTTAAAATTAATTGTCGACTTTGATTTAGATTAAAATTTTAATTTTAATCCCCAACAAATGCTAAATATAAAATAACAATTATCTAATAAATAAAAAAAGACAAACCATAATACCTAATGTGTAACCTAACGATGTAAAATCGAGTGAAGTAACCCCGAATATACGGTTCATTCTAAGCCGTCTATTTTTTATGCATAAAAATATTCATGATTCAATATACTATTTAATTCAATTAAAGTAATAAGCAACGAGCAATCATGAAATTTGTGTTTTGATTTTTCAATAGGGTGCGATTGCAAATTACACTTAGATAAAATATAAAGAAATAAATAAATAAATAAATCAGAAAGTCAATATCAGTAAGCTCGAAAATATAAACTTAGGTATTTTTCTTTCATTTTCTATACATTTCTCTAGGAACCCAAATGTAAAAATAAAAAATAAAAATTAGATCAGTGAAAGAACTTACGGATAGAAGCTTATAGTTTTAGGGTGTGTTTGAGCCGTATTATTTTGGAAGAATGTATTATGGAAAAGTTATTGATGTGATGAAAAATATTATTTTATTGAAAAATGTGTAGTTGAAAATGAGTAGAATAATGAGAATGAAAATTTTAATGTGTACCAAACATGGGCTTAGTATGTAATATAACGAATCATCGAAAAATCTTGAAACAATTACTGGAAAGTTCAGGAATTAAGTTTTATACCATTTTCAATGGTAAACTAAATTTGGTTTGGTATACAGCACCCCTCCAGTAACACACCTAATTGGGTGTAAAACTATTCCTTTGCATCAAATTTGGTATAATTCATTATTCCCATTTTGCCCTTCATTTTCTATTACAGCAAATTTTTTTCCTTCTGTATCCTTTTAGAATTAATTAATATGAATTTATTTATAATTATTTTACTGTGATAGTTATTTTTTTTTAACTTTTATTTTTAAATTCTAATCAAGTAATAAGCATTGATACAATAAATTAAAATTGTTCATTCAAAACTCAAAAATTACAAATTTAATAATTAAAAATTATCCGATTTCAAGAATGTCTTGTTCAACATGGACGAATTAGTTGTAATTTTCATTATATGTAACTTCTTTTGTACGTTCAATGAAGTTTTTTTTAATTGGGGTATTCTGTTTTATTTTTTTTTCCTTACTTTATTAACAAATGCCTTATTTTAGTTCATTAAATATAATTTAATTTAACGATTCTAGTAATCATATAATTTGTAATTAAATAATTTAAAATAAATTGATTGTTGAGAAATAAATAATAAGAAAATATAGGAAATACTATTCATTTAGTGTAAATTTTGATATAATGATTGGAGATGTTAAACCAAATTTGGTGTAACATGCTCTTAGTTTGGGGTAAATTTTCAAAGATGGGGACTGGGTGGAGTGGAAAATTAGGAATGGTGATAATTTAGAATTAGATTGTGTTTCAAATTTCAATGGATGATGGATATAAAGGATAAAGTGATAGATTAGCTGGTATTGAATTTGAAAAAAAAAAAAAATACATAATTGCTTGATTCAGATTAACATGTCAACCACCTTTTGAATACTCTCTCTCTCCCAACATTGCTTCTAACTTGAGCATCTGAGTCCTACCAAGAAACGCTTTTCCATTTTAATTTTTAGGTGTTCGAGGGCTAAAGGTAAGAATATTGAGCATAATTTTAAAAAATCTATTCAAATTAGCATAATTGATATTAAGTGAAATTTTAATATTTCTTTTAAAACTGTTCACAACTCTACAATTTATGCTACCAAACAAACCATCAATTCTTGATAATTGAAGTAACTTTGGCTAGCGTTTGACTTCAATCAGAAGGCCATATTTTATAATTTACACATTGGTGCTGAGAAATAAAATGGATTGAGGTATTGTATATGACACGATATGAAATATATGATCGCAAACAAACAATAAAATAAATGACAAAGAATTAGTTAGCGAGGAATGTAATATTTTATTCAATTGACTAATATAGAGAAAATAAATACAATAGTTGTGTCCACACAATTATTCTATATTTCAATAATACAAAATTTATGAAAAGAGTCTAATATTTATAGGGGAAAATGTCAAATCCTAAAAATACCACAAAAATGGAAACGAAATAAAAAATCATGCAGAATAAAAAAAAATTCCAATAAAAGCACGTGGAAAGAAGAAAAGTATATTTCTAAAAAATGAATCTAATTTGAGTCAAAAAAATCCAACACTCTCTATATAAATTTCAATGCAACGAATGAAACTTCAAAATTTCTCAACTTGGAAAAGTAAATCCGCCTGCAACGAAAAATTCGAACTCTTCAACAAGAACCAAACTTTCTCTAACACAAAAATGCTTCTCCTCTTCTACGGTATCCAAAAAGGATAGATGAAACTAAACACTGGGTTCCCCAAAATTCACAAAGAATTAGAAATTACCAAACAGTGTCGAAGCACACCTTGTAGCAGAATTAACTCCCTATGCTTTCATAGAAGGCCTTTGACTAGTTTTAACACCTTCAAAAAACGTTAAAAGCATGTGCAACCGAATCAGCATCTACGTACCTATCTCCAATGGGCCTATCCCTATCAATTGAATAAGATGGAACATCAAGTTATGGTAGCAAAGCGAAATTACCAATATCCTTGAAACTTGATTGGGTAGCATTTTTTAATATGGATCCTGAACCAAATTTCAAAGATACAGTGCCAAACTGAATCTCCACCACGGTACTAAATCTGTGCCGACTTTTCTTCACAAATTCTACCCGACCTTGCAAGATGTATAATTGAGACTTTTTCCGCCTCTCTAATACAACAAGAACACACTTTCAAACGTTCAAGACTCCACCTCCTCCAAAAAACGTATACCCTTTTGAATTAATAATACTCAACAAATGAGATTCTTCTTCAAGTCTGGAATATGTCAAACCTGATCAAGTGTTCTATGTGTTTCATCCATCAGCTTCAATCTGGCTCTACCAATACCAGCTACCTGACAAGGTTCATTGTTACTCATATCAAGGACACCTTGCGTCACCATTTCATACGTTTCAAACAAATTTTGATTGGGTCACGTAGGAATGCACAAGCTATATCTAAAATCCACTCCTTGTCAGGTTTGGATTCTATGTCGAAATCGTCCAAACATTTTTATCACTCAAATAGTTATCTACTATGTCATTTCTTCTTATAATAATAACAAATCTGATTATTAAAATTTGACATATACTTATCCCTTCTCCGATCATCATGAACAACAAGGCTTTCTCTATCTCTGACCTCAGAATCAACTAGATGTTTTATTTCCTCTTTTGAAAACAAGGTATCATATGCATCTTCAATAGTGTGAGTATCACAACTATACAAGATCGTGCATCTAAACAAAGTAAACGAATAGGTAGAAAACACAAAGGATTAATGCCAAATCTTCTTTATCATACTTTACTTCTAAAGTCTCTAAATCAGCAATGATATTCTTGAATACAGACAGATGATCTTCCAAATATCTGCCTTGTTACCATGCGATGAGAATACAACATTTGTTTCAAATGCAATTTGCTTGTCAAACTTTTAATCATGTACAATTGCTCCAACTTCAACCACAACGTATCTCCCGTATCCTCCTTTAAAACTTTTTGAAGAATATTGTTAGAGAGATGAAGATGCATATGTAAAAGTACCTTCCGATCCTTCCGTTTTTTCTCCTTCATCGTCCAAGTTGTGGCATTTTGTAAAATCCTAACAGTGTATCATCCAAATCCATCTACGCGAGTACAACTTGTATTTTCACTTGCCACAACGAAAATATTGTATTGCGATTTAAGAGCGAAATTTCATACTTCATGGTTGTTATCAATAACAAAAACCTCGAACAAATCACAACCAATAGATCTGATACCATTTGTTGGAAAATAAAACGAATCGAGGTAATATACATGACACGATATAAAGTATATGATATCAAACAAACAACAAGATATAAGATAAAGAATTAATAGGTAGATGAATGAAATATTTTATTCAATTGACTAATACGAAGAAAACAAATACAATAATTGTGTCTACACAATTATTCTATATTTCATTAATATAAAACTTGTGAAAAGTGTCTAGTATTTATAGGAGTGTATGTCAAATCCTAGAAATACAAATAAATGGAAACAAGATAAAAAAAAAATCATGTAAAATGGCAAGAAATTTATCGTACAAATTGACCAGGAATTGATGATTCTACTTCATCAACAACACATTTCCACGTATTAAGCTACAAGGCATCGTGGATTTTTTAGATTCATTTGCCTACAATTGTCGAAATGAATTGATTGTAGATTCTGTGATTCTAACTCTCCATATTTCAAAATCAAGCTATTACACTTTCATTTTAACTTATTTTGTGTCACATAGCTCTACATAATTTCTATTTCGACTGCATTAACATTTATCAGGGTACTTATAAGAGACTATAAATTCTGTGATCATTCATCTTATTTGTGAACTTTTGTGTATATTATATTCAATTTGTAGTCGTTGCTTCTATTTATAATTAAATTTTTTACCCTCATAATTGTGATTGTTGTTGTTTTTTTTGTGACTAGCAATGACCTAATATGTATAATATATTCAAAATTGGGAATGGTCCTGTATTTTCTAAACATCACATTAGCATTTAAATTTATGACAAGTATTAATATATTTGATCAGTGCTTTATTTTGTGGCAATTCAGTAAATCGTGACCATTATTGTAATTCTGATGTATGACGTGACAGGTCACAAGTTATGAAATGTGTAAAGTGCGGTAGATTTGATTACAATAGTAGAATATGCAACAACATGGTGTCTTTTAACTAGAAAGAGGAAAAATTGAAAACAAAGAAACAACTAATGGATGTCACATAGTTCAACAACTTTTTATAATAGCATTAAGATATTCTTTCTTGCTGATAATTTCTTTCAGTTTATCCAAAGTTTGTAGAATATTAAATCTATTGAATTGTTTCCTTCGAATATAACATAATATGTTCATCAATTGTGACTTGATCTCGTGACACAAAAAATCAAATGTTTTTAACAGAAATATGCACTTGAAAAAATGTTTATATGACTGTGATTTATTATAAGTACAACTAGGTTGTTTATAACCAAGTTTTTACGAAATTAAGATTTTAATAGCATGTTAGACGATCATTATTGTAAGAAAAAAAAAAGAGTTTTGAATAGTGATTTTTAGGAGATGTGTGGTTAAAAATTAGGGAAATTTTTTTGGTACACAAGTAAAATATTTTATTTAGTGAATGTATAATTGAAAATGGTCATTTAGCAAACTATAAAATAAAGTAATGAATGTCAAACATATAGTAAATTGACATTGGTATAGATGGGTACGGGTTTGTGACTAAGTATGTAAACAATGACTGTTTGTGATTTATTGCAAGATCGTGATCCACTTTGACTATTTTGGGTATTTTGCGACAACATCCTATAATTCTGATAAGAATTGTGATTTGTATTGCGTTGAATATGACATTTTTATATGATTATAACAAGTTCTCCCAAATACATTATCAAATTTTTATCTATAAAAAAAAAAAACATAAAATCACTGGATGTGAGCCTAATTAATTCTATTCATGTACACTATGTACCTGTTTTGTACCTTAAAACAATCAATTAAAAACTTCAAAATGCAATACTAATCATGAAAAAAACCGTTCTTAGTAGAAAAGGGTAGAATATCCATGCTCATGTCCATATCAACCATTATTCATTTACATTAACATCTACCTAAATATCATAAATGAAATTTCATTGTCGAATATATAGTTATATGAAATCAATAATCTGTTTAGAGTTGGTGGTAATTTTCCTTGGGAACTAACAGAATTCCTTGTGATGTGATCCATGATACGAAAGTAAGTCCGGACTTTTGTATGAACTATGCGACCACATGTCCACACTATGTGGCCACATAACACAATTCAGGGGTAGATTTTTCAATTTTTGGAAATAATATTAGTTTAATCAAAACTCTAGTTTATGGCATATCTTGATATTTTGAATATTAATTCCGTTTTAAGTAGGTTTTATGGGTTCCATATAAATAAGGTTCGTTCCATTCATTAAAAAAACACAATTTGAGTGATATTATTGCGAGGCATATTGCTTTCTTCTCTTTCTTCATTAAATTAATTTTGAACTTATAAAAAATAAATTTATTATGGCCTTCTACAATTTAAGTAAGGTCCATAAGTTTTGTGATCACGGAGTGAAGATATTGTTTGCGATTGTCTTGACTCTTGGTTTAATAATTTATTGGGTCGAGCTTTTCAAACGTTGATTCTTGACTTTCTTGGGTTTGATCTAACGTATCGTGGGTTTCATAGTTTCAATTACTACGTGGGGTTCACATCAATATCTTTCTTGACTTCCGCAATTGAGTCAGACCTGACTCTCTCTTCAACATGAGCAATATCTTTACTTTAATTTAACGTGCTAGAAGGTCAAAACCTTGTCCTTCGATATTGCATGAGTGGAACTAGCTGGTACTAAGGATAATCAATCTCTTCCTTACTCACACATGTCATCTATAATTTGTAAAAATAGCCCGAAACTACAAAATTCGAGATCAAATACAATGAGCACTTTCTCAATTAATAAGGCTGAATTGTTCCCTCATCTTCGATCTAGATTTTGTTTCTAAACATTTTCCTTCATGCAATGGATACTGGAGTTTACTATCAAGTTTACATTGTTGATTAGAAAATCTACGAAAAATCCCACACATGTCATCACACATAAAGCTGAATATTTATTGAAAATTAAATCAGTTACACTATTTTCGGACTAATTTCACAATCAGATCAATTTCACAATTAGTTTGAAATTCTCAAGATAACCAAGAAATTTCCATTCAAATGTTTACTCACAATTAATTAAATTAATTTCACAACTTGAAACGCGAGTGTGTGATAAGACAATTTAGACATAATTAATTATGAATCATGTCTAACAATTTCAATAACTATACACTAAAGTGTGTTTCAAACTAGCCATCATCTGATAATGTCTCTTTAAATAAAAATATCTTCATGCCATACTAAAGCATCGATATAAATTTTTTATTTATTTTGCATGCTCATGTGATGACTATTTCTATATTCTTTTCAATTTATAGTCTTTTCAATTCACGGAGTTAATTTTCACACAATTATAGGGATAGCTTTTCTCTCTTGATTTGTGTTCATTATCAAGGATGGTTCACATGTCTATTGCGATAGCCCTATTCTCCAATGAATGTATCTATTTACACAACATCATATTGCAGTGTAGAGACATAGATATTGACCTTATGACTACACTTAAACA
This sequence comes from Fraxinus cuspidata, assembly GCA_903798385.1. Classification (NCBI taxonomy): domain Eukaryota; kingdom Viridiplantae; phylum Streptophyta; class Magnoliopsida; order Lamiales; family Oleaceae; genus Fraxinus; species Fraxinus cuspidata. The sequence goes on from CAIGRP010045893.1 coordinate 22,366, forward strand.
CATGTCAACTCCAAATGCCTACCTAGTTAGTAAATGGTCACAACAATATTGTCACAGTGTTCTAATAGTACTTATCTGAAAATAATTTATTATAAGTTAAAGTGAGTACATCACACCGATTGGAGGTTCCAATTTTATCTCAATGACTACAAATCAATCAGAATATCACATCTTGTGAGATTTGCGAGAAAACCCCAAATTTTTCTTTTTATCTTTTTCAATTTTTTTTATTTTTTTATATAAATGCAAAACACATGCAAACAAAGTGAACACATATAATCAAACAAAAAAATTATGTACATTGAATTGGCTTTTAATGTATCATGCATATGTTATTGACTTTTCGCAAAGTTTCAAATTTGACACTATCTAAAGCCTTGGTAAGTAAATCAGCTAGTTGTGTCCTTCTATGTGAACGTGTTCTACGACAATAATATTTCTTTCAACTAAGTTGCTAATAAAATGATGTTGAATATCAATGTGTTTAATCCTAGAATGTTGAACATGATTCTTTGATATATTTGTAGCATTATGTGTCTAGAACAACCACTAACAGAATACTAGGAGTTAGTTACAATAGATTTATAAGCAACATTACTAGTATAACACTTAAGATTACTTTTATGTATCCAAACCTGCCTTATTCAAGCCTTAGAATTTTGTTTTAAATTGTCAGTTAGCAAGTTATCTCTCTTATCTGATATTGTACCTATTTACCTGATTTTGTGATCTAAAACTAATTTTTCGAGATAGTCAGAACCTGCTGTCGAGTGTCTGTCAGTGGTACTATCTTGCAGGTGGTAGGTCTGTCTGGCATTTTTACAATAGTTTCAGACGACTGATTTTGTAATTTTTAGATCCCTGCAATTTTTTTAGATCCCACTGTTGTTTTAACGAACATCAGTTGAGTGATTTCTTTCTCCTTTCCTTTTCTTTCATACCCCAGGCCTACTTTGTCATTAGAATTTCTTCCATAGCTAAGTACTTTGTTAAGGCGGGTATATCCAATTATCAGCTGTTTGACTCTTTCCATAGCATGATCTAATTTAGCTTGAAGTCACAGAAACTTATTTCCTTCTCATTTACGATTTTGGACAAAGCTTTTCTTTCATTTGCTACCAAAGCTCTTTCTTCTTCAATGAATTTCATCATTTCCGAAGGGTAACATTTTTTCTTGTTTAGCTTTCAGATATCTTTTCAGAGTTTCACATTCTAAAATTGCATTACTGGTTCCTGTTGAATCTGTATTCAGTAGCTTCTCAAGGCAACAAATATGACGTATTAGCATCAAAATGAATGTTGACAATTAGAAAGGTTACCTGGTTTTCGTCAGTTCTGTCCTCCTCCTCTAAGTTTGGCTCATTGTCTTTACTCTAGGTTATATTCATAGGTTTTTTTTTATTTGCCCGGGGACTTCGTGAAGATGTTTGTGCACTCAACCACTATGTGCCTGAACCTTCACGTGCATGACATTGGACACGATTTTGGCTCTTTTCCATAGATGAGGTAGGATTTTGCCTAGAACTACTGAAGAACTTCTTCTGGATGGCTTAATTTGAGATTCTTCCTTTTTGATTGTCATTTAGGAATTTTTTAAATTGTTTAGTGAGCATGGTCATCCGGTCATCATTCTCACTTTCATCATCATCATGATCTTCCTCTATCTCAATCTCTGTCTTTAAAAGTTGTTATCAATCATTTTTCCTTCTTTCTTCTGGGAAGATGTAGCTCTTAGGTCATCAAGGATTCTACCAATTCTTCACTTTCATGTTGTCTATGTCCTTACTTTCCTCGATAGTTGTATAGCTGCCTTTAAAAAAAGGCAAAAAAAGGTAGCTGTAAAATTGCATTTGCTACTCATATATTGTGTTTATAACAAAAATTATAATTTTTAAAAAATTAAATAAAAATCAAAAAATATTTTTCCATATATTTTTTAGATTTTACATTATTTAATCTATATATTTGATCAAATTATAATAAATTTACTAAAAATTTTATTTTCTTTATATCGAAAAAGGGACTTATTATAGACTGAAATTTAAAAGTTCAAACGAATAACTTGATGTGTCCAATATTAGAACAAATTATTGGATTTAACGATTGCACATAACTATATTGTTAAAAAAAATTTGGATCTCACACCTTTAAAAATAAACACGAGCAGGCTCGGCTCAATAAGACCTAAGTCGAGCCTTGATTTTTCGACCGAGTGGCTCGGGCCGAAAGAGTTTGAACATTTTTTTACCTTTGGATCGGTTCGACTCGTTTACATCCCTACTTTTGACTTATTAGAGAATTGAACTCAAACCCTCCGTTCTCGACTTTATCGCCACTTCATTATTGTATTCGGTCGCAACCATTCCTTGAATTAAAGAACATATCAGGCTTGACATATTCTTTCTTATTGTGTTGACCTACAAACAAAGGACGAGCCTATTAGCAACTATCCTAAAAACCAACAGAACTACTGAGTGACCAGTTAGAAACTACTTTTACCTTTAGTAGCCATCAATTGATGTGTAACGAAGAGATTTCTCTTTCCGAGCACGTTCTTAAATACCTCTTCTTTGAGGACATCTCATAAATTGCTTTGATAATCACCTACTCAAAAGGCTCGAGCTTGAAATGGTCAACTGCAGCTGCACAAATCGCATAATTAGAAGCAGGAAATTAAAAGGAATGAAGAGACGCTAAACAAAATTATCTAAGCCAAGGCTAGACTCATTATTCTCAAGGTATTGGGTCGGCATGGTTATCTTCGGGACCGCATCTCCCTCTACTATTTGCCAGCGACCTATAATCCAGAACCATGAAGACTTCAAATTCTTAATGGAGGTCGGAGTCCTCCAGATGAAAGAACAATGCGAGCCCCAGGGTTCATGCAATACCAACCCTTTATCTTTTGTTGTCATCAATAATCTTGATTTTTCATAGCTGATCATTTTGAAAATAATGAGAAATTTGAGTTTTTATAAAATACTGAACTAAAATATTTTCTTGATTGGGTTGTATTAAAGCTACGAATCTATAAAGAATTTATAGAATTATTTGAACATAAATTTTGATTACATGTTAGGTTTTGATGTAAAGAAAAGAAGAAGCGTATGAAAAATGAAAATTTGAAGTTAGATAATTTTGGAATCCAATCTTCAAAGATTTGGTACATCTTGGTACAATGCACTAACAAGAAGAAAAATTCGGGAAAACAAAATTCACTATTGGTTCTCAAAGTAGTAGTGAGAATCGGATTAGGACAAACTAGTTCTCGATCCATAATCTTGCAATCGACCAGTTTAGTAGAAGAACCGAAATCGAATCGGTCAATTTTATCCAATTCCAGTCCAATTCTACCGATTCATAAAAAATACCCACCCCTTGATTAAAAAGAAGAAGACAAGTTTAATTGTGGTTGTGGGAAAAAAATTAGTTAAAAATAATATTTAAAAGGATGGTTCTTAGGGTAATTTTACTTAGGAACGTTTAAATAGATTAAATAATTATATAAAATTATGGTGTAAAATTTTTTTTTTGTAGTTGTAATATAATTGTGCTATCGATTATACTATATTGGATTAGACAAACCAGACATCAGTTAGAAATACTGTAAAAAAAAAATGCAAACTGGTATAAAACAAAGAAAACCCGGCCGAGTCACCTCAAACTATTTTTCGTGCTTTATTTATTTGTTTTTTTCGAATAAATAATCCTTTTCTATAAAATAAAAAATTACCCCATAATGTCTCTCCCTCCCCCTGGCCAGTCTGCCATAATGGCCTTTTGACAGCCAAATTCTTGCAAGCATTTTTGTCAACTCTGACACCAATTCACTCTATAATTAATTTTCAAAACCATCAAGATTCTTCTACGTGTCCCCATTTGTATAAAATTCTTTGAAATATAAATCAGATAAAGACCGGGCACATATATGTGGACGGTTCAAATCTATTAATAGTAATTGGCTTTTTATTTCTTTTTCCTTTTTCATTTCTCTGCTTATTTCCTTTGGAACCCCGGAAAAAAAAATTCTTCCTTCTAATTTGAATTTTGAATTTTGAATTCTCACACACCCATTTTTTCATTCCGATCTCTCCTTAACGGTAAGCAATGCAAACCCATTTAATTTTGTGTATGAATTTCATTCTTTATGGATTTGGTTTTTTGTTGGGATCTTGATATATAGATCTGAATTGTTTGGATCTGTTTTTTTTTTTTTTGAAATTTGATTGTGGAGTTTTATTTTTGTAGGGGTGTGAGGGAAAAGAAAAAAAATAGAATTAAAATAATTGTAGAGGGAAATGGCGAATAGAATTGATCAAGAGTACGATTATCTTTTCAAGATCGTGTTGATTGGGGATTCGGGGGTTGGGAAATCCAATATTTTGTCCAGATTCACCAGAAATGAGTTCTGTTTGGAGTCTAAATCCACCATTGGAGTTGAGTTTGCCACCAAAACTCTTCAGGTCTGTTTTAATTTTTCGCTTATTTTCTGTTTAATCTGCTTATTTTTTTCCTTGATTACACTGATGGTTTTGAGATGTTTTATATGTGGATTAACCTCTTAAGTGATTACTGTGATTTTGACAATTTTTATGTAATTTGTGTGATGTATTGATGAAGAATTTTAGATTCTTGATTAATATTTGTGTCAGATTGTGAATGGATTGACTAAGTACGATTATGGCTAATGATAAATAACTTGATGTAGTGTGTCTTTTAATGATTATTAAAACAGTGATCATTAGCTTATTTCACAGAGATCGTTAAGGCCATGTTTAGTGTAGCTAAAAATCACCTATTTAGTAGATTTTGATAGAAATTAATGAATTATGTGATTGAAAAGTTGTGGGTCCCATATAATGATCTAAATTAATTGTTGACTTTGATTTACATTTTAATCCATTCCAAAGGGGGATTAAGTTTTAGTTAGTTCTTATTTTGGTTATGTGATTCACAACAAAGCCAGCCAAACGTTTCAATATGTATTATGGATTAATTTTGTATATGCTTTCATTTTATGCTATATCTGTAATATGCTCGGCCATGATCTTCTTAATGTTCTTATGTGAAAAAATGAAAAAGAAAAAAGTCTTGGAGATGTGGTTATTAAAGTTGTGTTGCTTGCTGCTTCATCGTTTCATATATTGTTTAGCAAACATTAGTCCGTCATTTATAATTTACGACAACTCTAACTCGTTTCAGATTTTGAATCTTCATCACTCAATTATTTAGTTCTGTATTGGGAAAATGCTTGTAAAACTATTTGACGTGTTCCAGCTAGTGATTTTGGATATACTATATTGTGGAGTAACTTACCAATTTACGCGGCACAGATAGAAGGAAAGACTGTGAAGGCCCAAATATGGGACACGGCAGGCCAGGAGAGGTACCGAGCCATTACAAGTGCCTACTACAGAGGGGCCGTTGGCGCACTCCTTGTTTACGACATAACCAAGAGACAAACCTTTGACAACATTCAAAGGTGGCTCCGGGAATTGAGAGAACACGCGGACTCTAACATCGTCATCATGATGGCCGGAAACAAATCCGATCTTAACCATCTAAGAGCCGTTGCAGATCATGATGGTCAAACTTTGGCGGAGACGGAAGGACTATCGTTCCTCGAAACATCGGCACTCGAAGCATATAACGTTGACAAGGCTTTCCAGTCTATATTGACAGAAATATACCATATCATCAGCAAGAAGGCATTGGCAGCCCAGGAAGCAGCGGCTGCCACTGCACTTCCCAGCCAGGGTACCACAATCAACGTTAGCGAGTATGGAAATACAAAGAGGGGCGGCTGCTGTTCGACTTGAATCTAATTCTCCATGAAGGTCTCAGAATTGGTAGCAAATTTCATTTTCTTCAATTTTTTTTCTCCGTCTCCCAGGGCAAGAGTCTTGTGAATACTTTCTTACTATATTGTGACAGGAAGAGGATATGCTTACTGGTTTATGAAGTGTAGTATCTATTTTGGATTGTGTTTTCTGGTTCTATCGTTTTTCATGTAATAAAAAGACACGTTACATTTGTTTGCCTTGACTCAGATTTAATTAATACTTCCCTTTGCTAGTTAATTTCAAAAATAGGATTGTCAAATTCGTATTTGTGGTGAATGACTTTTTCTTTTAAGCTATACTATTCATGAGTATTGTTGATGATTTGATATCATGAATTGATAAATAGTGTGGAGTTGATTTCAAAATAATCGGAAAATGTTGGGTGAGTATCAATCCCAACTTGCTATTGGGTCCTTTACGTAGGGTTCGTTGGGCAAGATTTTTACTTTTACTTTTTGTAGAAGTGATTTATGAGAGAGTTACATTAGGCAACTTTCTTTAAAACCTCTTGTAACCTACAAAGCATTTCTAGAAAATAATATAAATATATATAAAAGTAACTTTTTAGTCTCAAAATCAAATTTTTACTTTTTAAAAATTTTGCTAAACGAGCCCTTAATAACCACGTTTTCTCATTATTCTCTCAGTGTAGTTTTATACCATGTTTGGATGATTTAATAGGAAATATCTTAGCTTCTTTTATTCATAATGCTGGGAAGCTCAATGGTAAAGATTCTTTGATGTTCAAAACCTTAATGCTATTTATTATCATATGTAAGGATTCTTTGATGTTCATAATGCTATTTGTTACTTAAAGCAAAAATAGAGTTCCAAAACACTCAGCAAAAATTTCTCCAATTATTCCGCGCTTTGAAACGGAAAGCAATTGAATTGGGTCTAATCAATTCGCATTAGGTGCATGAAAGATGTTACATGTACATTTTAGATTCATTTTATATATTCTTGAATTTAATTGTGTGAAATTGTTTTGTAAAGGGTGGTTGTATTGTCACCACAATTTTAATTTCATACACCACATTTCAGTCAAATTCTTATCTTCAAAATATTTTATTTTCATGCTTTGAAACCAGGAATTTTTTTTTTTTTGCAATTTTTACTTACTTTTTTTTACAAAAATATGATGGAAAATAAGTTGTTTTACGCCATTTCAACAAACTTTCGAACGTAAAACTATTATCAAATACAACATATGTTAACTAATGAAAAGTATGAGGATTGGAATTGCACGAAAAATTGTTAGGAACACAGATGCTAAAGAGCAAAAATTAAGAATCACAATTAAAATATTGTGCAATAAAAATTGTAGTGGGAATATAATTACTATTTTGTAAATTATAACATTGAAAATCTGTAGGTTTGAGTTTCGACTGAGATAATTTGGAGTCAGTCAATTTATTTGATTTAAATACAGAGTTGGACCCCTATTTTCATCATATTCTTGTGCGTACATGTTTTCAAAAGTCCATTTTTGAATGGATATTATGCTTTTTTGTTTACTGCTTACGAACTAGTTGGCTATCCATGGAATATGAACTCCTTCGGGCTTGATATCTAGGAACTTGTTTAGAAATACAATTTTGAAAGGAACATGAATCCACTTTTATTCTTTCATTTCATAAGCCTCTTTGAAGTATCAATTAATGGAAGGCAAGATGCAACAAGTGTTGACTCGTTCGGCACTTTGGCAGATCAGTGTGGGGGCTTTTGGACCCTTACCAGTTTGGGGCACATTCCGCGGTTTACCTGGTCTGGGTTTTGAGGGGCCGATGCGTAGACCCCAGGATTAGTCGTCAAATGTGTATACCTGGATATCAAAAAAAAAGAAAAGAAAAAGAAATAGGAAGCAGTTTAGGATCTAATTTGAATAAATTGCAGGCATAGATGCTATTTTAGAGCAAATTTATCTGCTTAACTACTATAACACAAGCAAAAAGAAAACAAATACTTACTTTGGTATATAGCTTATTATAAAGATTTCACATTCAAAATTTCATAGTAAACCTCAAAATCAAGGCCACAAAAACCATTTTAATTCATCATATACTCGACATGTATGTGTTTGAATAACCAATTCTAATTGTCACTTAAATTGGTCATCATTGCCCAAAAGAACAGAGTTTCAAGTTTGTTCCACTCTGATACTCAATTGTCAAATTTCATCATTTTCCTCTCTTAAGCCTTGATATTTATTCTCTTTTCCTAGGTATTACTTTCAAAAGTTTGTTCTCAATTCACTATTTACTTTCCAGCTCACGTTTGGTTGGATCAAATTTAGTAAAATCGACTAATTAAACACCAAAGATTATCCTTATTTTTTAGTAACGTGACTTTCAAGTTTCTACTAAGTCAAACCAACTAGTTATCTAGATACCTAAATTTAGTGTATAATACTTAGTCGGGATATGTCATCTTCAGTTTCATGCAGATGATTTTTTTTTTCCTATAACGAACTTGTGTTCTTTAGATTTTTGTTTTTCGGTACATTTCTTTATTGTTCATGTTGGAATATTTTATATGGTAGTTTTCCCTCGAGTAAATATCCCAGTTTTCACGCCCCCTTTATGAGACTAATAGTTGGAATTAGATCCGTAATATAAGTTAAATACCTAATTTTCACGTGTTTAGCCAAAATAAATCCACACATATAACTCATACACGAATCCAACTCGTATCCAATTAATCACTTCTATGAATTCAATCACCCTCTAACTATTCTTGCATATAGGTCAAGCGATTGAAGTATTTCATCATAGGTATTTACTATTTAGGTTAATTATCAATATTTTAACAGGCATTGACCCAAGAAAGAAAAAAAAAGGTCTAGGATCTAAGGGTTGACTCGGAGTCGAACCATGGTCCACCTAGTGATATTTAAAATTCAAAAAAAAAAAAATTCAATAAATTTACAAAAATATGAAAAAATAAAGCAATTGTTTGAAATCACAAAAACTACATTAGCCACTCAAAACTTAAAATTATTAAAAATAAATTAAATACAATCAACAAAGCACTGCTCAATTCAATTATATAATATAAAAGTTAGGTGATATGCAGTTGTAATCTCGAGCAGAGAGCACTGAATCGGCTTCTTTGCGTGATATTTTATTGAATTTTGCTTAGAGTTTACTTCCTTTATAAGAAGTTTGTTGAAACCACGTTGTAATATCCATTTGATTATTCTTAAAGATAATTTCTTCTTGGGTAAATATATTACCGCTACAAAATTTATCAAGTGCACCACAATTTTTAATTTTTTATTTATTTACTTAAACATGGACGTGGATTTAATTATGAATAAAAGGAAAAGGACACTGGATTTAATCGTGAGCTAAATTTTGGGCTTTTCTTAAGAAAGATGGAGTTTTTAGGCCACATGGCTTTTACCTTTGAAGGCAAAGTGCAAGTACAAAAACCATTCCACAGTTATACCATTTCAAGATTTTCATCTTCTTCCAAAGAAAGGAGGGCAACCACATTTGAAGTTATCTTTCTAACGAGCATTCAATTTGATTAGTGTTGGGAATATTACACTGATAATGTGCATATTATTTTCACAAAAACATATCGTTTATAAGCATGAAATCGAAATATAATTTGACTTACCAAAATAGTTGAGAACACAACTTAATGATTTATCGAATCCAAATAAATGAATATTGACTCGTCACTTACCATTTTTGAATGAAAGCATGTTATTGAACTTTGCAAAATAAATATATGAACAAGGTTAGTCAATTTCTGAAATCAAAATAAATGAAATAAAAAATGGAAAG
>CAIGRP010045902.1:0-10358 GCA_903798385.1 Fraxinus cuspidata
CCAATATTTTGTTTATTAAAAAATTCTACATCTTATCATTCCGCAAAGAAATTGAATTTTTTTCATAACACCCTAGTGTTTGAAAATTTTGGGGCGTTACAGAATCTCTCCGGCACGTCCAATGTTTTGTTCTCATAACAAAACATCCACGCGTCCATTTAAATGTCACTACATTTTAGCTTGTGAAATAAGCTACTCGCTTCAAAAATGAGAGATGTCATACGTGATGATCTAACCATAATAGCGATATTTGTGTCTTGTTATTACTTACAACCACGGATAATTTAATATTGAATCATATATTATTTGTATTTCATAATCACAACTACTTGTGATTAACAAATTAAAAGTGTTTACGTCCAAGATTAATTAGAATTAGGGCCTAAAACTTATACCACCAACTTCTCTAAATTCTTTGATTCTTCAATCACAGCTACAAGAGGATCAATTTTGCCCATAAAAAATCCTTTGTGCTTGCCATCTTCTTTTCTACAAAAGCCCTATTTTTCTTTAAACCATTGCTCTCAAATCTCAGCTACGAATGAAAGGATATAACCTGCAACGCTTTGATACCAAAAATATGTTGGCTGATATTACAGTTTTTAGTAGAACTACACTAGTTTCACGCTTATAAAACAAGGCAAAAATTTATAATGTACAAGTTTCACTTATATGAAACAGATTCAATATGATTTCAGTTAAATAAAACTCGAAAATATATGGGAAGTAAATACTGTAGCAGATTTCTCCTTGAAAAAATAGAGGAAAAAGGGAAAAACGAGAGAAAGGAGAACTTTTCTTTTTTTTTTCCAAGATTTTCTATCACAATTGAATTACACAACTAAGCACATATTTTTTGCTACTTATAAAAACTTAGCCCTTGTTTGACAATTATATATTCACACAGTAAAATATTTTGCATGTAAATTCAAAATTTTTTCTTGCTTTTTAACCACAAATTCTCCTAAATTTACCATTCAAAACCCTATTTTCCCCAAATAATAGTTCTCAAACTGGGGTTTAAAGACATACTACAAATTACATTTTTAGCCCTCTTTTATTGTACAATTTTCTTTTTGACTTTTTTACTAAAAACACATTACACATTAACAAAAATAAACTCTACGCATATAGTCGATGCCTAGCATCCATTACATATTATAGTGTTCTAACTCGTACAATTCAATGAACTTATGCTCGATCAGGACTTCAATATAAATTAGTTAGGAAGATAAGTTTGCATCTGATTAAGAATTTCTTCAAAATTGTCACTAAGTTTCTGTACTGGATGCATGTGCAATCCTTCATAAGTTGTCACAACAATGCCTTCGTCTTTAGATTGTCGTTGTACTTGCTTCTTAACATTGCATTCCTCATAAGTACATCGATAATAACTTCTGCAAGGAGCGACATACAATTGAATAATGAGTGTACTTACTCTTTTGGCACTGATTTATTGACATCAACTAAGTGGCAATAACAAACAGAATGTCAAACTAAAATTTTAATTTATACATGTTTGGAGGATTGCAGGCCAAAATTGCTAGTAATAACGGGTCTAGACACTTGATTAGTAAATAATTGATTTTTAAGAGGATTCTGCAATCCACCCTTTTGTATAGTGTTTTGAGCTTCAGAGTTCTCTTCACTTTTTTGGAAAGAATTCTATAAGATTTAACCATCACGTCTAAAAGACAAATTTTAGATAGAACTTGTTTATTTGAATTTATTCTTTTACCACTTTGTAAACAGAGTTAGACTACTTTCTCCTCCATTTAGGTAAAATATGAAAGAGATAAAGAGCACAGGGATGGTTCTACTCCTGGCCTACATCCATGGGTAGAGAGCCGACGAGAAAATTTCACTCATATTTGAAATGTGAGAATATCAAACAACAATAAATACTCAAACTCTATTTAGTGAACACTCCAAAACTTGTATTGTTTAAAGATGGTGTCCTCAATTGAAATTGTTTTTAAAAATCCTTTTAAATTTAAGAGCTCTCAATCGAAATTTTAATGTATTTCAATAAAATTCATTAAAATTTAAATGATTCCAATTGAGATTTTAATGAAATTCAATAAATCCTTTAAAATTTAGATATTCTCAATAATTAGTGAATTTATAAAGATTTCATTATTAGAAAGATTTTCAAAGATTTGGATAGATTTTAAGTTTAAAAAATTAAATGACCAATTTTTATTTTTATTTTTGAAATTTCACCATATTTAATTAGATTCTTATGAAATTTGTGAAAATCTATTCCATTTCATGAAATTCATAAGGATGTATAACCTTTTCAAATCCAACAAAATCTTAGTTGGGGATAACCCCATAAGTATGAGAAAATTTCGAAGTCTCAAATATCACTCGTATTGAAATTTATAAACACAAAGCAGAAAGTTCTGTTTATTTGAGCACAAAGGGGATCGATCCTTTTAGTTTCTATTTAACGTGGAATTCAAACCAATTTTACTACAGCAATAATAGACAACTCTCCTCGTACATGCGAGAAACCAAAATCTCATTCCATGTGGGATTATGTCGAAGCCACAATTAACATCAAGAACGAAGTAGGACTTCGATTATTCCCACATCTCACGCCACAGAAATATAAAAACATGTTTTATTGTCTCAGCCTATAGAATCAAAAATAATTTTTGAAGGAGAAAATTTGAACGCGTGATAATAAAAATAGGAGTATTAGATTAATCAAGATCAAAAAATTTCGATGAAAAATAAATACCTTGGAAAGTTGTTGTTCTTGACTACTTTCTGACCATATTTTCTCCAGCGATATCCATCATCAAGTATATCTACTTGACTTCTTGTTTGAAACGCAAATCTGGGCTTTCTATTTTTCTTCTGAACATTTTTCTTTCCAGATTTCTTCGCCTCATTTTGATCTATCTGTATAAATTTCTTGTTTTGTGAAACTTCTTTTACTTGTGCTATTGGGAAACGGATCTCCTGGTTCGACCCAAGAAGTATTTCGTTGGGTTCATCCTTATTGGACAAAATATTCATCAGATGAGAATTTTCCATGTTTGGGGAAAGAGTGAAGGGGTATCGCGTCAAACATGAACCAAGGAACAGTTTTGCATGATTCTCCATTAATAAAAGAGTTTTGATAGATAAGAGAGAAAGAAATGAGTATATATGAAGATGAATGTGGAATTAGGTTGAAAGCCAACAATATGCTTGACATGAGAATGTTAAACAAGCAAGTAAAATAACTTGATTGAGGGCATATATATAATGATAAATTTAGTTAACAAAACGTAAAAAAAAAAAAAAAACTTTTTTTGTTGAAATCGAAATCCATTGATGGTTCTGCTCAACTAAAACTTGTAGTTAAAGTTAACTATAGTAAGCTTCCTTACGCTCCAACAGTCCAATTAGTGTAATGGTAAAAAATCGACCTATTTTTATTGTACTACTAAAACATTAGCTAACTTGATTGTCAGAATTGATGTTTAAAAGTCTTGTCTTACCATTGATGCGAAAGGGTAAAAGATCAAAGGTGAATGAGTCGAAACTGTGGTAAAAAAATATTAAACAATTTTTTTCCCTAAGAAATGAACTGGAACTGGTTTTATCAGTTCATTTTTAAAGAAGAAGATTTGCTTAGTATTTGTTATCAATGTCCATTCACCTTTGATCCAATATCTTTTCACATCACTGGTCAGACACTTCCTTGAAACATCAATTACACAATCAAGTTAGTTACTATTCTAGTAGTTCACTAAAATTATGTCGAATTTTTGCCAATACACTAATTGGAATGTTGGAGCATAGATCACTATCTTAACTTCAATTATTTTATAAATTTTTTATTCTATTTTTTTTTTTTTTCAAATATACACTGTGTTGTCCAGAACCATCAATGTTCAACAAACACATTTGACCTTTTGTTAATTAGTACATTAATTTTTAAATATATGTCCTCAAACAAGTTATTTTATATGCTTGTGTGAGATTCTCACGCCAAGCATACTGTTAATAATCTTCCCCAAGGCTGCTGAACGGTGTGTTTCCTCGTACTTTCTTATTGTACATGCGTGCATTGTTCCAAGTTTTGATTACATACCATGTTTTTCTTTATAATGTTTTGTCTAACTTTATATGCAAAATTTTCTTTAAATATTATTGTTTAATAATTTCCACTACCTATTTACAACAACACGTTTTTTTATAAAAATGCTATTCAATTTTTATTTTGGAATCAAACACGGGCTAAATAACTCATGCATACGAGCAATAAGATTCCAAGATTAGTATCCTCAAGTCATGAGTAAACATTTTTTTTTAGGCATTTAAAGGGTAGCTAGAATTACCATGCTAAAAAATAAACAATAATTATCAACATATAGATAGGGTTTTAAAGATATGCACTTACTTTGAAAGTTTGGAAGAGAAATATTTATTCAAACGTACAAGGGTACGAGTATTCTGACGAGAAAAAAAAAGTGCTAGAGCTATCCTATTTAACAAGATAGACAATATTATACACTTCGCTTCTTGTGCCCTTTATATATTTGTAAATGGTTTATAAACAATGCTAATGTCAGTTTATTTAGTCCAAATTTGGTGAAGATTAAAATCAAAATTTTAATAGATTTTGATAAAAGTTGATGAAATGTATAATTCAAAAGTTGTTGGTCCCATGAAATATATGGTCAAAATTAATTATTGACTTTGTAAATGTGCTAAAAAAACTCCATCATTGTTTCTATATTTCATTTTAGGTTTTCCCTTTAAATGATAAACTCAAGAATATATTAGCTCGAGATGGTCACTAGGCAAATTTGGAGCTTTAAATAGGATTTGATTGGAGTTTAGGACCCGAATTCACAAAAACGTGATTCACATTCCAAAATAATTTATATTATAAGATTTAATTGCATGAAATTCATAATGTTAGTCATGTAGGTTGCTTTGTCTAACCAGTAAGAATCAATGCCTTATTTTTCGACAACCATCCAATACTGTAATTTTCTAGATATCTCGCATTTTATTTCATTTTTTGGTGTAACAAAAATGCAATAATAAAGGTCAAGCAATAGTCCAATGTTATTTGGATGATTAGATCGAGGACGATCTTTAACCTGTTTTAAAAATTGTCTAGCTATTGATGTGAAAAATATAAAAGATCAAGGGTCAATGAGCAGAAACAATGATCGAAAATTTAAATAAAGAATTATACAAAATCTTCTTCTTAAAAATGGAACCACTTAAACCTATTCCAGTTTCTTCTTAACCATAACTTTTTAGCATTGATCAGAACTGAATCAACCACATTAGCCTAGCTCCATATCCTTGGTTGTTTGTTCGGCCACATGAGAAATTTAGGAAAGATGGTGGCGGCTTCATCATTAAAGATGAAAAGTTACAACATAATTTGACCAAAAGTGGTAGGTAATAAACTCTTTGGGGCATTAATAACCCAAATGTTGAAATTTGTTGTGGTCGGCATAGACAAATAATAGTGCGTTAAAAGCTCCATTAGTCACCTAATTTACAATATTGTTTCGTTTTGGTCATCAAACTTTGGTTGGCTTTAAATTTTTAAGAATTTTAACAAAAATGATGTCGTGATTGGCACAAATATGCGTGGAATGGTGGGCAGTTTCATCATTAAAGATGGAAAGTTTCAATATAATTTGACCAATTGTGGTAGGTAATAATCTCTTTGGAGCATTAATAACCGGTATGGTGAAGTTTGTTGTGGTCGGCGTAGACAAATAATAGTGCGTTAAAAGCTCCATTAGTGGCCTAATTTACAATATTGTTTCATTTTGGTCAACAAACTTTGGTTGGCTTAAAATTTTTAAGAAATTCAACAAAAATGATATCGTGACTAGCACAAATATGCATGTCATGAAAAATCTGTTAGTGTATTATTTTTTTCATGTAGCTAGAGATGATGATTAATTTTCCCATTTTTTCTTTCTTTTCAATTTCTTTGAAAAAAGTGCATTACAAAAGCATAGCTAATTTTTGCATATTTTTCCTAGCAATAAAAAACTATGTATTAACGTTTTTTCACGCCAATGCAATATTTTTGTTATTTCATGCCATGTGTAGGTCGACGGAATACATAAAGTGAAGGAAAATTTAAAATTTAGTGATTAATTTATTAAATAATATAGTATGCTGACC
Organism: Fraxinus cuspidata; assembly: GCA_903798385.1. Lineage (NCBI taxonomy): Eukaryota > Viridiplantae > Streptophyta > Magnoliopsida > Lamiales > Oleaceae > Fraxinus > Fraxinus cuspidata. Next base: position 6,163 of record CAIGRP010045902.1, read on the forward strand.
AAAATGAAATCCTAGGTTGAAATGGAGAACTAGTTTATTATTGTAGTAAAATTATCTTGAAATATATAGACACATATAGCGTGTAACCTTTAATTAGGGAGGAAAATTGCCAAAGAAAGAAGAGATTCTAACTTTAATAAGTGTATTGGACTAGAAGATATTGAACATAAAAAAAAAAAAAAAATCTTTTCAATTGATTAACATTGTCCCTCTACCTTGTCTAGTGGAAAACGTATAATACAGCTGTAGAGATCGACTGATGATCAAATATGTAAAAGAAAAGATTTAAACTTCGATTATTTTCATATCTCAATCTTGGGCACCATCAACAAATGGAATCTCATCGCTTTCTGTTCTTCTCATATTCTAGATTTTGAATATACCAATTTTTTACGTATTTCTATCTTTATGTATAGAGGGAGCAGCAGTCTGATTCAAAATAATCTTTATTCTTCACCTCTTGAGGGATTGCCACAACGCATTACTCTTTATCCGTTCCAATATATAGAGTTAGTCAAGCAACTAATATATAATAATTTGAACGGTTAAATTGTTAATTATCTTCCACAAGGCTGCTGAATGTTGTGTTTCCTTGTAGTTTCTCATTGTACATTATGCATAATTCAATGTTTTTCTAACTTCAAGTGCAAGAGCATTTTGATATTGTTTTTTAACAACACACATTTAAGGCGGCACATTAGAAAGGATGAAATCTAAAATATTACTTAAATATGTTATATAATAATCAATGTATAAAGAATTAGACTATTATTTTGCATGTTAGTTAGAAATGCAAGCGCCCAATCGCAACAAGTAGTATTGAAGTGAATCAAGTATTGTTCTCACAAAAACTGTGTTACTATCTATTAACCTAAGCAATCCTATTGATTGACTGAACTGGTACGGAAGTTTAACAGAATGATTTAATTTTACTAACCTAATGTTCAAACTAAGAATTAACCTAGATGGTGAAAAATAAAAGATTTGAGAAAATTTTGATATTATAAAAGAGTTAGAACTCACGTCTACCGTAGTTGTATTTATTGTAACTATTATACCCTAAGTCCAATCGATTTTAGACATAAACACCTTTAATACGATTAATGCATTATTATTTATAGGAAATCTATTATTTAATTGAATTATTATTTTGACAAATTAAATTAATAGAGTCCGTAGATTCAATTTTTGGTAATTTGTTAATCACAAGGAGTTGCGATTGTGAAAAACAAATTTCGTATGATTGAATCTTAAATTATTCGTGGTCATAAGTATTAATGAGGTCGGTTATCGTTACTTCTGATAGAAAATCACATGTAACATTTCTCACTAGTGAAGTGAGTAGCTGGTCTCACAAACTAAAATAGAGTAACATTTAAATGGATACTGTAAACATAATAAATAAATAAATAAAATAAAAAATAATGGGTTGTGTCAATTTAAATAACTAGCCCAATTAAATTTACTGAATTAAAACCTACTAAGGCCCATAATATTTTAATGGTATCCCACTATTTCAAAATCCACAATTATTCAATTATAGTTATTGTAACTGAATTAATTGAATAGTTACCAAAATTGTTCACAAATATAAATAGGACCAAAGGCTCATAGAAAAAAAAGAGAAGGAAAAAGTGTAGAAGAAAATCACGAAGTGTTGAAGAAATTTCAAAGTTGGAGGAAGAAAAGAAATCATCTCAACTTCAAGTCCAGTGAACACGACGAAGATCAAAATCTTCTTCAAATTAAGCAAACTCAAGAAGAACAAAGTCTTATTAGAATTAAATCAAAATCAAATTCAAATTTCAAAGTATAAATCCAGCTCCGAAATTCAAGCATCAAACAAGTAAAGTTCTCGGCAAATCAAATTATCAAACAATCTCGAAACCTAGGATTTAAGCCACGTGGCTCCCTGTCTTCAAACATTCAGATCATTAATCAGATTATTTTGCAATTTTACAATTACAAGAAGATTCATATCTATTTGTATTTTTGAAAAATACAATTTGTAACGATTTCTGTATTTTAATACGCGAAATTCGTCGTACAAATACGTAAATATTTTTTTATAAAAATAAAATATTGGAGCCCATTGAAAAATGTATGTGTATTAGTTGTTAATCTCTAATATTCGGTGGTTGAATTAGTCCTTCAACTTGAGGTCATCATAGTACCTTATATGGGGATAGTTATACTTTGATGATGTTCAATGTTGCTCTACTAAGAGTCAATAATACAACAACGTTTGGGTATGTCAAGAATCATATAAAAACTGTGAATAATCAATAGAGAATTCGTCACTTTTAGATAGTAAGAGATTATGCATTACATTTCATTCAATTAAGTTAATAATAAAATAATTGGCCAAAGTATACTCATAGGTCGATAAGATTTGTCGACTTATATTGACTTAAGAAGAGATTAAAGATATGATTGATAATCGAGATTGACAAACTTTCATATCTTACAATTGATCGAATCATATTGACAAAAGGGATTACAGTTTCATGGTAAACGAACAAGTTTGGTTTATCATACCACGCGATATTTCTCGTCGCATGTATTGCCCGACACATTGATAGATGTCAATCTGAAATGACGATTATGACTTAATGATCAATTAAAGGGTATTTTAATTTATAGATTTTGATTTGATTAACATATTAATTCACATCGTAGGCATAAGGATCGGGAACCTAATGAGTCACACACAATGAGGAAAATTAGAAGAATGATTTTGGTAATTAATTAATTGACAAGTGTTGGACATTTGTACAATTAATAATTTGAGGGCTTATTAATGGGCTCAAGTTAATTAATTAGATTAATTAAATATTGGATTAGATCAAATTCAATGGATGAGCCAAGCCTACCTAAACTTCTACTAATAAACGACTAGGGTTTGAGTTAACATAACAAATATTCATAATTTTGCTACTACAAGAAAAGAGAAATCATGTTCTCTAATTCCTTTTCCTCTGTCTAGATTACCATTGTAGGCTAGAAATTGGACAGTTGCGATGTGCTGATCATGATTGTTCTTCGCATAGTTAACTATATATATTATTTTTTTCACATTTTCTATCTAAACACAAAGAATATTATTGGTGGAAATTGAAATTATTTTAAATTTCGCTGTGCATAATTAAGTAAATTCTCAGAGTGGTATCAGAGCATACTTTGTGTTTGGTAGAAATTGTTTTGAATCCTTGGGACAATTAACACTTAATTTTTTTATTGATTTTTTTGTTTCTAACTGTGAAGAAAATTAATTTTATTTTCAAAAATCTATTTTTGTAAAAAAAAAAAAAAACAAAATGGGTAGAAAATTGGATTGGAAGGCTTAGTTGGTGCAATAGCCGTCACCAGCATAGGTGGCATGCGCACGGCGCTACCGTCTTGTGGGCAATAGCACAGCTGCGGCGAGTGAAGCAGCGCAACCTTGTTCGCAGTAGCATCCAACATCATTGCACATTGCAGCGGCACTCGTCACTACTGTCATCAGCAACGGTGAGGCCAGTTGTGGGCGAAAGCAACATTGAGCGATGCTGATATTCATGGAGGACCTATTTGCAATTTGAGAAATTGGAGGACCTATTTATAATTTTAAAACGGGGCTCAAAATGTAAATTTAAAAGAGGTTTTGAATGTAGATTTTGAAAAGAATTTCAATTTCAATTTCAAAAGGGTTGTCCTATATTTCAATTTTGACCAAAATGTCAATTTAGACCCATTTAAAATTGATGACTTTTTAAACTACAGTTAAAATTGAATTTTAACTTATATTTAAAATTTTGAAACTAAATTGAATTTTATTTTATTTAGGAGTTTTATCCTAAATTAAAATATAAATTCAATTTGCTCAAAAATCTCGGAATTAAAGTTGGACTCAAATTTGAAATATAATTAAAATTTGATTTTAATTAAATATGTTTGCCCTTACATCTTGGAATTAGAGTTCTACTCTAATTTGGTATTTAATTTTACTCAAATAAATCCGGCCTATAATTATGGAATTAGAGTTGAACTCTAATTTAGTAATTAATTAAAATTTGATGTTGTCCTATAATTTTGGAATTAGAGTTTAATTAAAATTTGATTTTAAATTAATAAATTCACTAATCAAATTAATTTATTAATTTAAAAAATTAATCAATTAATTATTTTGATTGCTGATGAAATTATGCAAGTTAAAC
>CAIGRP010045903.1:0-10033 GCA_903798385.1 Fraxinus cuspidata
GTTTCCACTTAGATCTTCGATATGTTAGTGATTTATTAAATGTTGGAGCTAAGTAACACTTGTTCCAATTATTTGATCTTAATCCTTTATTTGACTATATTGCGTAGGAACATGATGCCGCTGAACACTTAAACCAATCAAGACCAATGAGATAACGAGAGTAATATGAAGCTAGCCATTGAATTACAAGCCAAATCAGGGGGAGTTTTTTTTTCTTTATCTTCCCCATCCCTTTATATGTGGATTTAGGATTTAAGACGTTGAGGACAATGCATATTTAAGTTTGGGGGTAAAAAAGATGAGTTTTCATTTATTTATTTATTATTATTATTATTTTCATTTTTTATGTGTTTGTGTCATTCTTATGTGTTATGTGTTTTTGTGTGTTTTTATTGCATTAGTTTAGATATAAAAATATTTGAAATTGAATTTTTTAAAAACAAAATTCTTTTTGTGTGCTTGTCTGAATTATTTGGCCTGGGTGGCAATGAAAATATATTAAATCGTTAATTGATATATGNTTATTTATTATTATTATTATTTTCATTTTTTATGTGTTTGTGTCATTCTTATGTGTTATGTGTTTTTGTGTGTTTTTATTGCATTAGTTTAGATATAAAAATATTTGAAATTGAATTTTTTAAAAACAAAATTCTTTTTGTGTGCTTGTCTGAATTATTTGGCCTGGGTGGCAATGAAAATATATTAAATCGTTAATTGATATATGAATTATGAATAAGTTGTATGTTTAGATTAATTTTTGTTTTTTCATGTGAAATTTGATATATATTGAACACATGAATTAAATTAAGCATTATATAGGAATGAGTTGATTTCATAATTGGATATGTTGAAATAGTGGACCATAAATGATAAATCCAAAACAACTAAATTTTACATTTTCAGACCAAATTTATAATAGTTTTGGAGATTTCATTGTTTTAGGAAGATGTTGAGATAAATAGAGATTCCATATGTGAAATAAAAAAATCTTGTGTGGATTGTCTAAGGTCAATAGGATGCAATTGGGAGAAAATTTCAAGTTAGAGGTCGTTTTACTCGGATAGGTATTTAATGAGGGACATTGCACTAATCAAGACATAAACAAAAATATTTTATTTGAGAATTTCTTTTCGTAGCCTTTATGACTCGAGTTATTAAGCGTGTACGAGTGTTAAAACTTGTTGCCCTAAAGTCTACTGACTTGAGAGTCATTGGCCTAAAACTTGTTACATGGGTCACTTAGAAAGTTTAAGTGAGAGAATGCTGCAAATAAAGGAAAAAAAAGTGTATGAAACAGAAGACGCACCAAATACTTTGGTTATGTCCCAAATACTTGTTTAAGAAAATTTGACTTTTGATAAGAGATTGTTAGAGGTACCCGTGTCGAAACCAGAAGAAAGATGCCAAGAGAAAGAGAACAACTTTTGAAGCCATTGCTAGCAGCAAGCAAGGGAACTGAATCAAGAGAGGCCAAAACTACTCAGTACCTAATTAAGTCCTAGATGTTGAAGCAATCAAACTTAATGGAAAATTCTTATTTATTGACATATTGATTTGCATTTAGTGAGAATTAACTAAAATAGTGAGGTGGGGATAGTAAAAATTCAACCTTAGTTCAAACACTTGAAAAGAGCTAAAAGAATAAGTTTGGGGACGTGTAAATCTTACGAGTGATGAAAGAATATATTTGACCATTGAGGGTTAGGAATTGAAACAAATCATGAATTCATAATGCTATGTTTAATTCTTCGCACACATTCATCGATTTTACATTGGAGAAATATATTTTAATCTCTTTATTGTGATTTTGAAGATGTGCCTAGATATAATATTATGATTTCAATCGCGAGATAAAAAGCTAGGTTAGCTAGATAATTATCATTGTGTGTTTGTTAAGTTTTAGTTTTGTTTGAGAACAAATAAAGAATCAAGTTTTGGGGTGTAATAAGTGTAGTTTCTACACTTATTCGAGGTCCTAAACGATGATATTTTACTGTTCTTTGGATAAAATAGTACCTAAATTGTGTTATATTTCATAGGTAAAACTCATTGTTTGATGAAGAATTGAAAAAACGAATGCAAAGATAGCGGAAAAATTCTTTGGATAAAATACTACCAACTTGTGTTATATTCTATTTTGTAGGTAAAACTCAATGTTTGATGAAGAATTGGAGAAAAGAATGCAAAGATAGCGAAAAATGGCTCAATTGTAACAAATACAAAATGAAGAAAATAGGTGAAAGGAAAATTCAGGAAATTTTTATAACTGGACAGCTGCATAGTTATATTGGCTGGGCGATCGCCCGACCCCAAACCTCAACAACATGAGCAATATTTTATGCTTGGGCGCCCATCCTATTTTCTACTGGGTGTCCGCCCAGGCCAAATCGAGGAAATTTTTCTGGTTTCCTAATTTGAATACAATTCTTATGGAAATAAATCTTGGAGTACCTTTTAAAACCCTAGGGCCATCCAGAAGTAAGGATCACATATTACAACATATTTTGAAAAGATTTTAGAGCATAGAAGAGGCCAGAACACGAAGATCAAATCTAAGAACAAGAGAATCAATTCAAGAATTATTTGGGTGATGTCGATTCTTTAATATTCCTTTTTTTTTCTCTTTCATAACAGCTAGGCTATTTTTCTATGTACTAGGAGAACGATCAACCGTGTGATTTGAGTTTTAATTTTTAGTTTGATATATTTGACACTGAAACGCAAATTTTGGATATTGAACAATATGATTTTATTTTCTTCACAATTATTATTCACGTTAGTTGTGTGAATTAGGTGTCCTATTTTATGCCTTCAAAAGAAGGAAAATAAGTTCGAATGTATATAAATTGTCATAGGGTCCAATAAAGGATAAAAATACATCGATATGCCTTATGTGAATCTTTAAGTATTCATAAAAATTCATGCACTTTTATATGTTCGCATCCAACATAAAAATATAGTCGAGCCATATATAAAAGTAGGTTTAATATTACTCGAGAATGATTGTTAAATAAAATAGGAGCATATATTTGTCAAATTCAATCGTGTTATCAATATGTAAAACTAGGGTTAAACTGATTATTGTATGGGAATTCGGGATCCTGGTATGTTTGGCATTCACTAAAAAACATTAATTTGCTTTCAACATAATTTATATTTAATTTAGTTAATTCATTCATTATGTTAGATATAATTCAATTATAATCACATCATATTATTCTTGTTTCGGTTAAGGTCGTGGATATTTAAAATTGAACTAATCAATCTCTATGGGGCGATACTTGAACTCAAATTCCACTTTATTATTTGTTAATGAACTGTACACTTGCGGTGATTTTAATTCGAAATATATTTTCGTGAACACAAGCCAGCTTGGTTTCTTCCTGCTTATTTTTCCATGGAGCAGACCCTAAAGCTCAGTAACTTTAATGGCAATCTTCTTTCAATCTGGCTCCTACCACCACTTGATTAGTTGTCTCATTTATTAGAAAATCCCATAGCCTGAAATTGCCTTCTCCGTCAATCTTTTGAGGCAATTTATATAGGCTCCCTGAGAACCGCATCAACAAGTTGTGCTCCGCTTACTTCGATATCTAAATATCACTCCTAACTATGGCTTGTTTTTCTTTTAGACATGTAGTTTTTAGTTATCTACTTGCTGTGATTCAGACTAGATTAGTTTGTCCTATGACTTGGTAATCCACTATTGGTTTTTTCATTAAACTTGGAGATACTTCTTTTTCTTACGAACAAAGAAGCAAATGATTATGTCTTACTCCTGTGTAGAAGCTAAGTATCATGCAATGGTCAATACCTCTTGTGACCTTACATGGCTACACTCTATTATTCTCGATCTCACATTTCCCATCCTCAAACTAGCACCGCTACAATTCACATTGCATTCAATCCTATTTTTCATAAACAAACCACGTATGTCGAGATAGATTGTCATCTGGTTCGTGTCTTTATCTGAGTTATTCTTTTTACTCCTACGTTTCTGCCCATTTGTCAACAATAGGTTGATCTTTTCACCAAGCATTGGGTCAAGAATTGTTCACTTTTTTCATTTAAAGTTGGACATTACAAATCTGCATGCTCCAACTTGAGAGAAAATATTAGCCAGGCACGTGATTGCACCATTCAAGCCCCGTAGCTCATTGTAATCAATCTTTCTATGTATAGTCATATTATTGTTTTACAAATATATAGTAATCATCGTGTAAAGTAATACAATCATTGTGAAATCATAGCCGCAAACACGAATGTTTGCCTTCATTCCATTTTTTATTTCCACTCTCATCCAAGTTAAGAAACCAACAGGAAAAGGAAAAGTGGAGACCACGATGTCAAAAGTCTAACTTTGAACTATGATGTTGCAGTGGTGGCTGGAACTGAATACTTTAGAACAAGTGATGTTTCTTGGGTTAATTCAGTTTATGCTTTGTTTGCATAATTAAAGCGGATCGTGAGTTAGAAGATGCCGATGCTGATGCTTTTGCTTTATGTGATGGCCTATTATTGGAGAAGGAAAATCAGTTATAGACTATTAGATAGCAATAGCAGATTTGATAAATTGAGAAGATGAAGATGAATCTTGAATCTCTTCAATCGTATCTTGATGAATCTACACTTTCGTCTTCTCTTCTTTACCCAAAAATCAGGTTTGAATCTTCAGTTGATCGAATTCTTTCAAATTCCTTTCAATTCTCTTGCAAAAACTATGAATCTCCCTCATTTGATAATAATAATAATAATAAATATTGGAGCATGAGATGTATATGAGAGGTCTCCCAATATGTATTTTGCTATTATATATTTGTAGGAGTCGAAAATTAGTCGAAAATCACGTCCAAATTGACTTCCAAAAGAGTTTTAATCGAATAAGGAAAGTTATCTTCGCGTGCGGATTTTTTATATCTGCACATCAATCAGTATTTTGACCATAACTTTCTTTTTCGATATCCGATTGAAGAAATTAAAAGTGAATTGAAAAACTAACTCAAAGGGCTACAACATTTTTGGATATTTTTCCCAATTTAAACGATTAGTATGCCAAAAATGGGTCTCAATCCTCAACTAAAAATCTAAAATATAATTTGTGCGATTGAAAATTGATTTTAATCATATTCCATTCATTTTTGAGTTCTAATTCCATCAACTGTCTCCTAGAAATTTTCAAAGTATCTTCTTGTATCAGAATCAACTATTGAATAATTACAATTTGGTTCTCAAACTTGGATTTTGCCCATTTTCACCAATTTTCGCTTATTTTTTTCGATTTCTCATTCAACCATTGAGTTTTACCATTATATCATAAAATACAACAATTTAAGATATATTTTGTTTGAAAAACTGTTAAATATCACTATTTTAGACCCCAAATAAGTGTATAAAATAAACTTATCACACTTCAATTAGAGAATGTTAAGATTTTCAAGAGTGATGTTTCTAATTCTCACTTTTATATTAAGTGGATTTAGTTAAGATTGAAAGATTGAATCTCTAATAACCCTTTGATTTTCAAACCTCCCATTTTTATGCATTTTCTTATTGTGTTAATGGCCTTTTATAGACAATTTTTAAAGACACTTAAGTTATTTTGTGAGTTCACACAAAATCATCGTTATGCTGGAAGTCATAATTAAAAAAAAGTTTCAATATAGTCAATTAATAAAACAATTGTGAGAAATTGTCGAGCTGAGGAATACAAATGATAACTAGCCAATTGTGATAACTTGCCGAGTCCAAGAGTGTACTTAGGATAAGTATCTATTGATAAACTCATTGCTGACCCGAAGTGCAATTGTTCATAATATTTATGCAAGTGCTCGACATTTCAAGCGTGAGAATATTCGTACTCATCCATATCGTCAATTTTGTACTTTTGGAGGCAAATCTTGGAGGTAAGTCAGTATAACCCCTTTCAGTTTATACCGAAGATGCCTTTACCAACTTCTCTTGTCGTCAGAATTTTTTTTTCTCAAGATGAGGTTGCTGATCTTGAAGAATATCCTCTTTATCCTTGTATTATTGTATCTAGAACTTTTTCTTTGGTAGGTAGGAAACATCTCATTATAATGATCCCTAGCTTCGTCCATAAGATCAAGCACACCTACGTTATTCAACATTCCAATCTAGATTCGCACATAAGCTCGACACTATATGTAGCAAACCTCTTCCATATGAACTTTCTCTTGTTGGCCTTAATAATCTTGGTCATTGGCTCTGCCTTGATCCAATTGGTGAAGTAATTGATATCCACTATCATATATTGGGCCGTGGCTCGTGCCTTGAGTAATAGATCCACAAGGTCTACGCTCTAATTAGAAAAAGGCTAGGGTATGCTCATCATGGTCAGCCCTTAGGGATAAAGCAGAGGTATATTGAAAAAACTCTGGGACTTATTACCTTTTAGGCTATTGACAACACACCTTCTTGGGTTTTACAAATTCTCTCATGTAACTCATACAGTAGGTATTCGACCATGTTCTCCCTACACCGTGTAGCAAAGGAGTAGATAAACCTCTTTTAAAAAAGATCTCATCTCTTACCGCGAACCAAGTTGTTCTAAGTTTCAACTTCTTAGTCTTGACTGAGCCGAACGGGAGCCTTTGGTCTACCACATATTCCGAGAGTTCTGTCATCTACTTAGGTCGTGGATGATAACCATTACCTCGTCTTTGGCCTCGGTGGAGGTCTTTTTCAAATACTCAATTTAAACTACCTTTAACGATCTGGAATCTCTACTACTCACAAATTTGGATAGAGCATCGACAATGGAGCTCTTCGCACTAAAGCCTTGAAGAAATTCAAATTTGTTAAAATTTTACAACAAATCTGATAAGTGTGTTTTTGCATACTTATTTAACACATAATTATACTTATTATTGATAAAAAAAAAAAAAGGAAGCGAATTTCTACTCATAATTATGTGTTTATTGCTTTTGTAGGTAAAAATTATTCAAATGAAAGAGAAAAAGACAAAAGGAGGAAAAATGAACTAAAAGTGTGCAAAATTGTGAATGTGGAGACCAAGGTGAACAAAGAAAAAGGTTGAAGGATCTTGGATGCAATTTATGAAGGGCATAATTAATATGAAAGTCAAAATTTGAGGACTAAATTGTATAAGATCAATGTTGAGGGACCTGCGTACAATTACCTAGGAGACTTGGCTGAAAAATTAAAACCAAAAAATTGGTTTTGGACAGTGACATGGGCTCCTAGGGCCACTGTAGTAGCGCCTAGGCACCACGTAAAAATATGGGGACTATTTTGTTATTTGTCCAAAACTCTTGGACTAAAGTTGCAATTTCTGAATTTGGCTTTTAAATTGAAACCCAGCAGCCTCCTCCTGCCATTTTTTCTTCCCGTTTTCTTTTCATTTTTATTTTTTCTCTTCTTCTTTCATTCTCTCTTCTTTTCTTTTTCAATTTCTTGGTTTTTTGGGGATACAAATCAAGAGCACAAGGAGAATACATTCAAAAATTTGGAGAAAAATTTGGGGAAATCAAGGCCAAGCTTCAAAAAGGGTTTTATCTACAACTTTGTATTTTCTCAATTATTTTGCCATATTTGTAATGTGTTGTTATAAATATTCTTCTTTTTATTATTTGTATAACGCGGGCTAAGTATTTTGATTGAGATTTATGGTTGAAAGTTAACATAACTTTAATTAATTTTAATATTTACCTTTTAATGTTAGAAATACTTATTTTCATATGTATTTATTATTGTATTGAATGCCTTTCATTTATTTGGTCATTAAATGATCGAGTTTAGTGATTTGTACATCGTTCGAGAGAAGATTGTACTTTTAGACCAAATAGTAAATACTCTAGTTTTGTATAGGGGACAGAGATATACTCATAACTCTATGTTATCTATTGAGCTATTTTCACTAAGATTTAATGCAATTGTTTGGTTTTAACCGACATAAAAATATAGTAGGTTAAATCAATTAATTATGGTTAATTTCTCTCGATAGAAGTAATTAACTAAAATTGGAAAATCAGGTCTAACATCGTAAATGAGTGATTTGTTAATTGGCATGTGGAAAAATTAATTAGGTGATGGTTTAACGAAACCATGAATCCTAACCATGTTTTTCCTCCAAAATTCCAAGTGTTTATGTTTTCTTATTTTGTAGATTTTTAGTTAATTTTTCTTATTTTCCAACATCAAATTTTAGTGTGTGTTTGTTTTTATTGCTAAAATTAAATTGACGAAAGTTGTGTAATCAAAAGTAAGCATTCCTCAATGGATCGACAACCCGGACTCGAAAACTCAACTTTATTACTTGAACGCGACCCGTGCATTTGCGGTATATAATTTTAGCGAATAAGTTTTTGGTGCCGTTACCGGGGAGTGTTTTATTTTAATTACCATCTTATTTGTTTCTAATTTTCACAAATTTTAGTTTTTATTCTTTTGTATAGCTTATATATCTTTATTGTGAAGTCGATTTCTTAATTTTATTTCCTTGGGTCTTCAGTAGTGTATGCTTCGTTCGAAAAGTTTTGATCTTTTCGAACTTGATCCGGATATTGAAAGGACTTTCCGAAGAAGGTGACGGGAGGCAACAATTAATCGAGATGGCCCAACAAGGAGAAAATGTGGAACCCAATGCTCAACTAGAAAATATTCTACGAGGTGGCATTCCAGCGGGTTTTGGTAACCGTGCGGGTTAGGCTCAAGAGCCTGTTGTAAATGAGGAAGATATGCTATTTGAGGACTTCATGAACCCACATATGGTAGAGAATGAATCAAGTTTTTTCTACCTTTCATATGAGCATCCAAACTTTCAACTTCGACCGGATGTCATCAGTTTGTTTTTCAATAACATTCCATTTTATGGGAGGACCGATGAAAACCCACGCTCTCATGTTGCACGATTTGTGGAGAATGTTGGAAATTTTAAATATGAGGGCGTGAGTGTGGAGGCAATCGGAATGAGATTATTTGTCCATACACTGAATGATAAGACAAGGAGTGGCTTGAAACTTTACCACCCGGAGCATAAATAGTTGGGAGGAGTTTGTTAAAAATTTTACAACCAAATTCTTTCCACCTGCTCGAGTAGCCAAACTCAAGCATGAAATAACCACCTTCCAACAATTCGAATTAGAGAGCTTTCATGAAACTTGTGAGAGGTTTAAAAATATGCTTCGGAAATGTCCAAATCATGGAATCACAATGGGGCAACAAGTAAATTATCTTTATGCCCGATTGACTCCTTCTTGCCTTTCAAATGTAGTTTCATCTTCTAATGGCTCAATTATTTGGAAGAGTATTCGAGAAGCATATGATCTATTTATTTGAGGTCATGAGTGAGCAAAGTGCTATGTGGCCGGATAAGGGTTCACGAAGAGGAGTTGGTGAAGTTCGAGATGGTGAAGCATTTTCAATGGTTCTAGCAAAGATTGAGTCCGTAGCAAAGAAGGTAGAAGGATTTTCTACATCTACCTCTAACTCCCATTCCGCCCATATGATACAATCTCCACCTATTTGTGATATTTGTGGAGCAAACCACCCAAGTCTGAGTTGCCCATTAATAGGTAGTAGTTTGGCATCCACCTAACAAGTGGCATATGCTCAAAACTTCCAACACCAAGGGTATAATCCTTACTCTCAAACTTATAATCCCGATTGGCGAAATCATCCAAACTTCTTTTATGGGAACAACCAAAATATGCTAAACCTGAGGCCATAAGAGAAGAAAGAAGGATGGGAAGAGGCCATTTGCTAAGTTGATGAACCATCAATTGCAATATCAAGAACGCAATGATGCCTCTATAAAAAAATTGGAGCGTCAAGTAGGCCAAATAGATAAGCTTCTCTCCGAAAGGCAACAAAGAGCATTGCCTGGCAATACTGAAACAAATCCAAGAGAGAATGTGCAAGCTATTACCATTAGAAGTGGGGTACAATTACCCAAAATTATGGTAATACGAGTAAGGGTTCAATCTGACAAAGCACCCATTGAGGAATATGTACTTGTTCAAGATACTAGTATTAGTGTTGAAGTAGCCAA
>CAIGRP010045914.1:0-12472 GCA_903798385.1 Fraxinus cuspidata
TTTTTTTTTGTTTTAAAAATGATTGTTCAATTTAAATGGTGACTAAATAACTATTATAATAAATAAATACAATAAACCATACACAATTATTATCACAAATACACCAAAATCAAGTCAATTCATTTAAAAATTCATATTAATCACATAACAGAAATGAATGAGAATATATTTTTAAAAATGTGTAAAATCTTAATTTACACTACAGACAAAGTTAATTTATTGTTAACTAGTTATTTGCATTTCATTTATTTAAATCTTAATGCCTATTAAAAATTACAAAAGTGTGCTTTCATAAATATTCAACATTAATTACATGTCTAATTTATAAAATTAATTATTTCATAGTTGATTTTTTATGAAATTAATCTATAGATTGGAATGAGAAATTAAGAATGAAATTGAACCCCTATTTTGAAATTAATGGTAAAATTGAATATATGTGCAAAATTGATGGACAAAACTAGGGAATCACCTAATCTTCTCTCTGTCTATACATCTTTTCTATCTAGTCCTCGCAAAAAAGATGTATTCTCTCTCGTGTACCAAAGCATATTGTATTAGTATCCCTTCTGCTATAAATAATGTTATATAGCACCAGTGATTTTAGAACACCAGTCTATGTGACTACAGGTTGAATTAAATGAATTATTTGACTTTGCATTTAAATAAATCTATTATTTAATGCTATATAATTACCATATAGACCGTGCTTAATACCAGTGATGATAAATATTGTTACTCCTCTTATCCGAGGCTCCACAAAAAGTTGTCACGTGAAGGAACTCATGGCAAGCGGATCCACGAGACATAACGTGACAGGAAAACTCTCAAGGACGACGTAAGGATTGCATGTTGAAGGTCCTTAGTGCAGCGCCAAGGTACTTGATGGAAAGAACCATTTGTCGAGGCACGAGTTGGCACGCTGATGAAGAAGTGGGTAAGTGTCGAGGCTGTTCCCTTTATGGAACCACCTCCAATGACTTATTCGAGGTTCTCAAGTTCGCATGATATTCAAGATGTCAATGTTGTCCATCACATTGATTCGGAGATCTCTTAGAAGTGACTAATATAACACTTGTAATAAAGTCTGACAGTATGTCAGCCTATTGTATAGGGCGGCTGACCCCTTGTCAACGCATTTATGATATGAATAGACTGTGATGTGAGGCCTTAATAAGGGAGATAAGGCCACGTAATTTAGATCCAACGGCCATCACATCGGCTATTATAGTATAAATAAATCTTCATTGTAATGAAAAGGAGGTTGGATGATAGATTACAAAATCAACACTCATACATTCATAGAATACACAAACTCTTGAAAGAAAGATATTAACATTTTCAGTTATCCTTCCACATATTCCCGTTTATCGTTATATGAATGAATTTGGATTTTGTTCGGTGATTGTTGTTAGTGCAATTGCTCACATTCTACTCGCTGGAGCCTGAACACGATTTGTCTCTCGTCGTAAAGTACCTCCGCGTCCATTTCAACCTTGTTACCGCCATTATTCTAGAAAGAACGCGTCAGAATCGTGCTTGACGTGGTGTGAGTGTGTCCGGCATCTGTTGATTCATTTTTTGGGATCAACAAATATCATTACTCCTTCCGCTATTTTTTCCTATACAAATTTCATGTTTCCAAAACCCCATCCTCCAATATCTCGTCTATTCCATTTCTATTTATCTATCAGTTATTTTTTTTTCAAATGAATAACATTCATTCACTATTCAAATTTTCCTAATAACCTACAGTTACATTAAAGTAACATATCATGTTACTAGCACTTTGATCATTTAAATCTACCATACCACCATCGCACCGCCACCACTTAGTATTCACAATCTAATTCCACGTTCAGACACCATAGCACCGTCACGACAATCGCAACACCATATCCATGACCACCAATTATTATATGCTCTCTCAGCTACAAAATCACAAAGAGATGATATGAAATGTTCAAGTGGTTAAAGCACAAAAACTTGAGATTGATTGGCCATCTCCGACTCCGACGCCAATCACCGGTCATCTTCTCCCTCTCTAAAAATCAAGAATGTGAAATTGAGAACATTTAAGAAGAAATTAAGGAAAGATGAAAACAAAATATTTACTGAAATATGGGGAAATTAAATTGAATTCAGACCTAGAGTTCTTTAAAACTAATTGTTAGCCAATAATAGAACTCCACATCAAATATAATAATCCCAAGAAAACAGCCCTTTGTAGGATCTGAACCACCCAAATCACCAGCAGCAATGTCATTATTAGTGGTATTATAAACCCCAACAATCTTGTGGAAGATGATGGTGCTTAGCACTA
The DNA here is from genome assembly GCA_903798385.1 of Fraxinus cuspidata. Lineage (NCBI taxonomy): Eukaryota > Viridiplantae > Streptophyta > Magnoliopsida > Lamiales > Oleaceae > Fraxinus > Fraxinus cuspidata. Next base: position 2,324 of record CAIGRP010045914.1, read on the forward strand.
TGAACATACCTTTCTCTCTATCTAATTTTATGTTCTTATTTTTGAATATGTGGATTTTGTGTTAGAAAAAGGAGGAATTGAAGAAGAGACAGAATATTGTTTCAGTTATTGGTACGAGCGAGAACACTCGTTAAATTTACCATCACTAATTCACTACTTGCTCACTAAATAAAGAAAAAGCTACACATTACTCACTCATCTATTCAAATGGTTACACTTTCAATACTAGAGTGATATATGACACTCCCACTTGACATAAATTGCTTCGTATCTGACGGAAAATCAGATGTGCATCTTGATGACGTTAAATTGTTAGGTTAATGAAATGAATGCTCATTAAACTTACTCTAAATTACTATTTAATCACTAAAAAAAAGTTACTCATTTCTGACTTATCTCTTCAAATTATTATAACTCTGGAGCGAAATCCTATTGTTTTTTTAAACATGAAATATATCTCTTAAACTATGGATACAGATGTTATGGAGTGTGGGTGGTCACACCTTTTTATATGGTATACACATCCTAAGATACAATCCATATATAACTTCATGGGTATAAATACCCATAACGTAACTACTTAGGTTCACGTCACACTCTTTCTACTATAATGACTTTTTTTTTTGTTAACGTAAATTCGAAAAGAAAATGTGATTTTTTATATGTATTATCACATTTATGTCTTTTTTGTTTGACGATAATTTATATTTAAATAAATTTGATCGTGAAAATATAATAGCAGAAATAATTTGTTGCGCTATGAGTACAAATACCATAAGATATGGGTATATCTATCCTAAAAAATACTGTTTACATAGGTATTAATATTTTGATAGTAAAACATAAATTGTTTTGGGCAGGTAGTCTCTCGGAATCTTTTGAAATTTGTATTTTTGGAAATCGCAAAACTTCCTAGATGATATATATTTTGGTGTACTAGGTAACCTACAAATAACTTTCGCAACTCAACATTAATCTAACTAATGAATGGATAACAATTGAATACATAAGCAATGAGTAACTTTTTTTGTTCGTTTAATAGTAACATAGGGATAAGTTCGTCAAGATGTATTTTCGTCACATAAATGATAATATTCATCGAGAGAGTAACGAATATCATCCAAGTGATGGATAAGTAATCTTTGAATGGATGAGTGAGTAATATAACTTTCTCAACTCAACATTAATCTAAATAATGAATGGATAACAGTTGAATAGATAAGCAATGAGTAACCTTCTTTTGTTAGTTTAATAGTAACATAGGGATAAGTTCGTCAAGTTGTATTTTCGTCACATAAATGATAATATTCATAGAGAGAGTAACGAATTTCACCCAAGTGATGGATAGGTAATCTTTGAATGGATGAGTGAGTAATATGTAAATTTTTTTCCAGTGTTCAAGTAGTTACCTAGCTTAAGTTTAATGAGCATTCTTTTGATTAACTCGGTGTGAGCTGATTGAGGTAAATGGGATTTTGGCAATTTTGCCGTAGATAGTTAGTAGAGTTAAAATTCATTTATTAAAAGAGGGTAACTATTAACATTTAAAAACGAGAGCATACTTTAGCACTTGTTTGGCCTCCATTTCTTAAAATAATTTTTTTAAATATTATATATTTAATGGACCTACAACTTTTATCAAATTTTTATTTACATATATTATCATTTTTTTTTTTATTTTTTTACAAAATCTACTAAAAATATGATTTTTATTAAGTTGAAATATGGAAATAACTTTTTTCTTTTCCAAAAAGGGAAGTATGTGGGGGGTAATCTTTCCTTTCTTAAAAGCCATATAAACCCAACTAAAAGCCTATCTTATTAGTGCAATAACATATATATAACTAAGGAGTAAAATATTTCATTACTCATTGGCCACGATTTACTCATCAAATTTCAAAGTGCTTTTCGGTAGTCATTCATCGTTGAGACATTCCATTCCACCCACTAAATTTCGTTTCCCTCATTGTTGATGCGTCAAACGAAAAACTCATGTGACATGTTACGACCGTTAAAAAATTAACAACTCAGCCAACCATGTCAATATAATGCTTCATTACTCACCAAACTACTTCCCAATGGTGACTCATCTTCGAGACGTCGCACACTATCCATTATTCGCTAGATTTAGGGTGTTTCTTGGACAATAACATTTTTTATCATATCAACCTATACCTCGGACGTGGTGTCTGATCGACCCAAGCAAAAAAGTGTAAAGATAAATATGTATATAGGTTGTATTTATGAAAAAAATTAAATAAAAAAATAAACGGGATAGTAACACAACTAGGGATTACCTCTCCTCGCACCTTGTCCACCTCATTGCCATCTCTAAATCTCAAGCAAGGAGGAAGAGAGAGAAACAATGGACTCATGGGTTAACAAATGAAATGAACAATTAAATTTTAATATTTATGTCAAGAAATACAATTTAGTGGCATTTTCGTTATGCTATTTCTTGTGTTTAAACATCGAGAAAAGTCAACACAGAAGTGTTACACTTTTTTTTTCGCATTAACTTGCCACCGCATATGAGGATGAGTGACAATTGAGAAGCAATTTGAAGCTTGAGAAGTAACCATAGGTCCATAATATATGTTACGTGAACGATGAAATTTTATATTGACATGATTTGATGAGTTGCCATTTTCTTAATAAATGGTTGTAATCACTTGGATTTTTCATTTGACATGTCAGTAACAAGAGAGAGAAAATCCGATGAATCATTGGAGTGTAAAATCTAAAAAATGATTGATTACTAAAAAAGTATTTTTAAGTTTGAAGGTATTTGATATATTCTTTTTTCAATCACACATTATTCATTAAAATAATATTACACACAAATTAAAAAAAATAAAATTAATCACATATTTTTCATCAATCTATTATTTCAAAATACATTTAAAAAAAAAAAATAATGGACTCAAATCGTGATAAGTTAGTAAGGAAAATTTCTCTATAACCAGGCTTGGTAGTCTTATCGATAGAGCAAGGCACAGGCGGACTCGCATCGTATTTCTACTCAACTTCTTCATCACTAACCTTGGTAGGTGGTTTCAGATTTATTTGTGTTAAACGGGCTTTATATTTTGAATTCGCACTCCATCCGGTTGTTCTGAATGATATAATATCAACACAACCTCGATCTACGATTCTCTTCTTCAAGCTCCTTTGATTTTATTTTTAGTTGTATGTTATCTTTCTCTAGCAACAGCGTTTGCTAATTTTTGATGTGGTTGTTTATGGTTTTCTTCTTGCCTTTAGAATCGGCTTCCTCTAGTGTAATCTGTGAAATACCCAGGACCAAATTTCAGTGGGGGCAACTACTTTCACTAGACCCCATGTGGTTCCGCCTCTGAATTTGTTTTTAGCAAATTCAAATTCCCAGGCCCAAGCACCGTATTTTGTAATTCAGAGCAAGTTTTTGTATTTTTGGGTTTGAGATTGAAAAATTTTTATTTTATTTTTCTAGTTTTGTTTTATAGGGTGGAAATGATTGTATTTTGAAATCATGCTGAAGAAGAAATGGTGATTGTTCAAGGAGGATGTGTTTATGGGAAAACCTATGTTGCGGTTTTGATTTGCGTTTGAAGAAACTAGATGAGTGGATAGTATGCGTATATGTATTTATTTATCTACTTGTATTTTGAAAATCATGGTTCTTGATTTCAAATGCTAGAAATAGAAAATATCTTGAAACTAGGAAGAACAGCGACGATTGGCATAATATGAGCGAAGAGTAGTCAAGTGATTGTTTGTAAGAATTAGTATTACCATGGTTTATCGCATTAGGTGTGTTTTAGCTTGTGACAAGACTAGAGAAAATTTGAAGAATTTGTCTTGTTTTTGCGTCCGTATAATGACTTTTGAAGACAACCGATAGAGTGTATATTGTGAAGTGTAAAAGACTAACAGCCAGAAGAGAATTTAGGGCTAATGATGTCTTGTTATTATGGCATGAAATGACTACTTAGATGCACTTTTGTGATCCAAATAAACCTCCACTTACCATTAATGGGTTATTCTTACCATGATGAAGGAGGTGAAGAATGATGGTGTTTGTGTGGTGGCATATATCAATTTTGACATTTATAATTGTTTTTTAGTTAATGAGCATTGAGCTTAACATTATTTGTTGCACAGTATATCGTTACAGCAAATTCACGCATGGATCGTTGGAGTGGAATTTTGAAAATTCCATTGTATCCAAATAGCAGAAATTTCTACAGAGTTGCAGCATCTCTCTGCTTCTGTTCTTCTTCCAAAAGGCTTTATGTAAGTTATTGGGAGCACATCCTTCACATAACCTGAAAAGCACAATTTGTGCTGCAATAACTCTTTTTTTGAATCCTTATTTGCATATAACAATAACAAAAGAGTTACTAATAGGTTTTATTTTGTTTTCGAGTCATAACCTATTAATATCTTACATCCCGTTCGTGATAGGTACCTTATGGAAATGTCATATTTTTTAATGGAGATCGAGTGGAAGGGACTGGAAATCCAGTGATAGAGAGATTATCTGATCCTCAAAAAATTGCTGAAATTTTGGTTTCTAAATTTGAGGGGTCTGTTAATGCTTATGTTATTGAGGCTCCTGTTTTCAATGGACCTTTTGCTATTTACAAGGATTTCATCCCTTCTGTCAACGAGAATGGAGAGCCAAAATTTTACGATGCAACAGGGTTCCCAGCTTCTACTTCACTTGTCCTGCTCTTGTCTAAATTTCTGAAAGAGGTAATACTTTCTTAGTTGTATGAACTTTCAATATCTCGCCGTACATTTTTATCGAGTTGAACTGTCAAATACCTAAATCTGATTTTATAAAATAAAATTCATCTAGTCCAGTATTATAATTGTGCGTAATAAGAAATTCCGTTCAGGAGGTTTAAAGAGTTTCATCTTGAAGTCATTTGGTTGATTAATGGCATGCCTGAAATTCATCATTATGGAGTTGAAACATGGTTTAATTTTTTCTCCCATCAGGAAATATCCATGCAGTAGAAGAAAAAGAATCGGAAATTTTATTATGGGTGCATCCAGCAGCTTGCGCATGAGATTTTACTCTTTATAAGTCATTTCATTTACTTAAACGAAGTCATTGCCATGTGTCAGATAATGCACCACAAGTGCATGACATTCTTTACCGATTTCAACAATTTTGTGATAAGATTCTGGTTGATTCTATTTTTCCTGGTCCTGATTGCAATTATATCTATTCTCTGAAATTTATCCCAAATCATATACTGTGCATCATTGCTTTATTTTCTGTAAATAACAGCAAAATAAAAAACAGCCTTATTCTGAAATTTGGTAATTTTCTGGTAATCACATCATCAATTTCATCTCTGTTGCTTTACCAGGCAAAGCAAGTCATTTTAGGGAAACAGAAAGAGCCATACCAGGCTGAGGTTACTCCATCATTTTCATGTGAACCAAGAACAGCAGTTCTAGGATTTAGCAAGGGCGGCACCATACTTAACCAGCTAGTAACTGAGCTTGCTTCTTCAGAAGTCCAACACATAGAATGCCCAACTCAAGGAGACAAGAATGTGATGAATGGAGGAGGACTTGCTACCAGAGAAAAGGATTTGATTGTACCCACTTCAAAAGACTGCCTGTTGAACAGCATAACCGAGATTCATTATGTGGACGTTGGCTTGAACTCTAATGGGGCATATCTTACCAACAGAGATGTTATTGAGAGAATATCTGAGCGCCTTTCTCATGGAGCTTCTGGAATTCGATTTGTTTTTCACGGAACTCCTAGACAATGGTGTGATAGCAGGCGAATGTGGATACGGAATGAAAAGGATGCACTAGTTCGGCTTCTTAAAACTGCTGCTCATAGGAATATGGGGAAATTTTATATTCGTGAGAGATCATATTTTGTCGGTATACCTGCTAATCTGCAGATGCACTTTGAAATTATTGAGCATTTGGATGTCAGTTGAGTTAAAGTCATGATATATGTGCCTCTTCTGTGCTTGATTGCTTGTGATCATGGCATCTTAAGGTAGGAATTTGGGATTACGCAGCTCGATCATGTTATACTTCATTACTGTAAATAATCACATCCATCGTTCGGTTAGTAGATGGTAAGCATGCTCTTTACATTATCTTGCCTTTTCCATTTCCATTCTTTTTTTACGACTCCAAGCACCTATTGAGTACTGCATGCCAAATATGGCATAGGAACATAAATCTGTTCCTCTTTTGTGATAACCATCTTTGTTAATATTGAACATGTGGATTAACATTGTAAGACGTAAATTTTAAGTAAACGAGCTATCTATTTCAAGTCGAAAAGTATTATTCCCTCTGTCCCATTTATATAGGCTCACTTTCCTTATTTTCTTGTTTCAATTATATAGTCTTGTTTCTTTATTAAGAATGTTTTGTTTTATTTTGTTCGTTTATTAATATACCATGAATTATTTACTACTTCCGATAATAATTTATTACTAGTTATTGATAATTAAATGAGGGGTAAATTAGGAAAGTTTTTGGCAAAAAATTATTTTTTCAATAACATTAAATAAGATTTTTTTATTCGTGTGAAAAACAAAACAAATTTATATAAATGGGACGAGAGACTACAAATCGAAAATACATTCAAATTCATAGTTGCTGCTTACACTTGCATTTCTTAAATGTCATCATTTCCAAACACTCGAACCTGTCAATATCTCATGTGAATGGTACAAAGAAAATTGTGCCAACTTTTGTGTTAGAAACATTATAAGCGGTGGAGCCACAATATTTGATTTGGGGACTTCTTGTGTTTGGCAATCGAGGATGTTGAGGTAGTTTACAAAGAGAGCGACATTTAAGGGCAGCAATAAAGGTACATATTTCGTTCGAAAATTTTGTTAAAAAAAAAAAGTAATCGGCCTTGAGATAACCATAAATAAAAATAAAAATAAAATAGTAAAGAGAACCTGAAACTGGAATCAACAATATTTTATAAGGAAAAATTCATAACTATAAATGTTTAAGAATACAATTTCAAAATTTACAAACTTGTGAAAAAAATTCAAAAATCGAGTGACCATACTTGTGACCTCTAATAAAATGACGTGATCTCTAATTTAACTTAAATAGATCCACACAATTTCTGGGTCACACTCACATATGATACAATGTCATAAATCTACAATTAACATATCATAAATTATTTATTAGTCATAAATTACACAATTAATTAGTCACATTCACTAATTAAAATTTTTTAATGGTGATATCACATAATAAATCATACAATTGATAGATTACATGTCGAGTAATTAATTGGTCATGTTCACTATTCTTCTCACTCTACCCACCTCTTCTCATCAAGATTCTAAAATGCATAATATGTGACAATGCGTTGTGGTTGAGTATCAAGCATTACAAATATATATGTGTCTATGCGAAGCATATGCATAATTGTGCATTTTGCAATTTTTAATATAAAATTAATGCATTCTTTAAATTTTATATATATTATTCAAATTTTCAGAAAAATAGTGTGTGTGTGTGTGTGTGTGTGTGTATTACTCAAAACCACAAATACTTGAATTTTATACATATTTTTCAAACTTTCAACAAAAACATATTGTTCAAAATTATAAATACTACAATTACTTGGTAATCAAATCCTACAATTATATTAGACATGAACATAGATTTAAAAAGACCCTAAATCTCATCTCACACTTTTTCGAATTCCAATTCAATCTATTTTCTTCATCTAAGTCATTTTTCATGTAATCTAATACAAAATCATCTTCGTCGAATTCACTTGTTTCAGCTCAAAAATTCCTATTACCAATTGTATATAATAAGAAATCATTATCAACATCCTCCTCATCATCACAACTATCAACAATCCAAAATTGATCATTAATAGCTTCACTTGTTACTAAAACTAGAGCAAGATCAAAGGAGTCTCCGCCCAGCGTAGAAAGATTGTAACTCTACGAAAAATTTATTTTGATTTTTTTCTAACGTGACAACTATACAGATTGTTGTATATAATTCACGAGCTTGAGTAATTTGAGCTAATTTGATGTTTGTTGAGTTTAATTTGCTTTTTTTTTTTTGAAGTTATAAAATGAGTTGGACTTTGCAAGACTAATTTTGACACAAATTTTTAGCACTACACATTTAAGTGTGCATATGCGGTCAACGAAATAGATTTACCGCATTATCTTGACTCATGTGCGGGGCATTTAAATGCCCCAAGCAAGCTTTTTAGAACACAGCTCCTCGTATGTCGGCACCCTACTCTTCGACACAAAACCAGTATCCCAAGAATTCTATTAGGTTCTAACGCCGCCACAACCGTCCATCCACCACCAGCTCCATGTGTATAAGCCACACCAATATCATACATAATAGGCACAGACACACAACTCACTCATGTCTGACATAACATGTGGAACTGTTAATCTAAGAATGTACATACATATTAATTCTTAAAATTGGAACTTAAAAAAGATAATTGCTTCTGATCTTAAATTCATGTGATTGGATTAGTACCAATGGAACTATAAACTTCATACGTAATAGAGGGATCGATTTGCTTATTTTTAGATAGTGAATAGGGTTTTTTCTTTTATCCTATCCTATTTACTAGTATTGATCCTTGATACTGGATATAAAAGTTGGTTTAAGAGAGTATTTTATTAAGTTTACGAGTTGAAAAGTTAGATTGTCATAAGTAAGGAAAATTTAATCCTAAAGTTCATAAAATTATGTAAAAATAATGAAATGCAAATCGAAATTTAGGTTCGACACCCTTGTCTATACAATAGAAGAATGAAGTTTTTACCATCAAGCTACAATAATATTTGATCTAATTAAGCGTTTTAGTTTATTCTCCTTTGCTTTCATATATAGAAGAAAGTAAAAAAAATCGGAGAACTCCGAGGCGAGGACCCCCTTGACTCCGTCACTACAAATGAATTTGAATTCTAGCAAGCGCCCATTATAATTTTTTTGATGCCACAATTTTTATGGTGTAAAATTTGCAATACAATTGTATTTGTCCAGCTTTCTTTGAATTAGTATCCAATATTCTCTTTTGATCTAACGCACAAATAGACCCACGCAAGTAAATAAATTTAATGATTTTGTAAGGATCTTATAATATTACTAGTAAGACGCACTTGTAATGCACGTGTCATAGTATAATTGACTATATAATTGCGTAAGTATAAAAAAAAAATTATTTTAAGCATTAGTTACATTAAACTTAAAACAATTGAAATGATGATAGGTGACAAAAATAATATTAAGAGATTTGATTCAAAACTTATTTTCTAGACTTTGCGTTTGAAGGTCTATTTGTTCTTTTTTAAAAAAAGACATGACATAAATGATTAGGTGTTGATGCCTTGCTAAAGTAATAATGAAGTTCAACATAACCCTCCTTTTTCTACATATTCAGGTAAGGCATTATGTCTACTTTATCTCGTGCTCATAGAATCTCAAATTAAATGTATCAGTTGCACCGGTATTTAATTGCTTTAACAAGACCCTATACAAGACGTATGTAGTCAAGACTAAATGTCTTAAGTATTAGTTACATTAAATTTAAAACACTTGAAATGATGATATGTGCTAAAAATAATATTAAAATATTTGATTCAAATATTATTTTCTAGACTTTGCGTTTGAAAGTTTCTGTTCTTTTTAAAAAAAGACGGGACATAAATGATTAGGTGTTGATGTCTTGCTAAAGAGATAATGAAGTTCAACATAACCCTCATTTTTCTACCTATTGAGATAAGGAATTATATCACATTCATCTCGTGCTCATAAAATCTCCAATTAAATGTATCAGTTGCACTAGTATTTAATTTCTTTACCAAGACCATATGCAAGACGTATGTAGTCAAGATTATTTAATTAATGATAATACAATACATAATTTATGACAAATTAAGGGTTTCTATCACTATTAAAACCACAACACAACGAAAACTTCCATCATAGGGGCAAAAAGAATGACAAACGATAATCTGACTTCTTCAATTCCGTCGAATATCTTTTCAGCGTGTTCTAATGATAATGTATATTAAATCCATTTAAAAAAATCAAAATAATCAACTTCATAGAAGATGTTTGTCTACCAGCATTGCATGATGTATGAGGATTCTTCTG